>MU787248.1:46395-72953 GCA_026770625.1 Nicotiana glauca
AAAAAATAAAAAAAAAAAAAAAAAAACAAACCCGGTACCCCCCCCCCCCCCCCCCCCGTGGACGACTGCGGTCCACCGCGGCCACGGAGGGATTTATTTTTTAGACAGTGTTCACCGCGGTTGCGGTGAACGGTACAGTGATTTCCCTGGTCCTGGCCGCAGTCGCGGGGGAATTTCATCACCCAGGTAGTGTGTCCCACGGTCCTGGCCACGGCCGTGGTCGCGGGGCTGGCAACATCTTTTTTTTTTTGTACATGAAGTTACATACTACAATTTACAACACATTCATGGGTTGCCTCCCACGCATTGCTTGATTTAAATTGCGGCACGACGCAAGTATTGGATCATCACTCCTCATTCGCATACTGGGTTCTTTCAAATTGATCACAACTGTATCCCTTTTTTCTTCAGCTATTCCAAGGTAATGTTTCAACCTTTGCCCATTTACTGAGAACTTGTTTGTCCCATCTTCTGATTCGATCTCAACAACTCCACTTGCGAACATTTCCACCACTCTAAATGGTCCTGACAATCAGGACTTTACCTTACCCGAAAATAATCTCAACCTTGAATTATACAGTAATACCTTGTCCCTGTGATTGAAATCTCTGTACACATTGTGTTTATCATGTAGCTTCTTCATTCTTTCCTTGTAGAGCCTCATGCTTTCAAAGGCTTGATATCTGAATTCTTCCAGCTCATGCAACTCTGTCAGTCAATTTTGTCCAGCTGCATTGGGATCCATGTTCCATTGCTTTAGTGCCTACCAAGCTCGATGTTCTAGCTCCACAGGCAGGTGACAGGCCTTACCAAATACCAACTTGTATGGTGACATACCTATTGGTGTTTTGAATGCAGTCCTATAGGCCCAGAGTGCATCGTCAAGCTTCTTTGACCAATCAGTGCGTGTGGCATTCACAGTCTTGGTTAGTACACTCTTTATCTCTCTGTTGGACACTTCAACTTGACCAATGATTTGTGGATGGTAAGGGGTAGCTACCTCGTGGCATACATCATATTTTGCAAGCAATTTCTCGAAGGCTCTATTACATAAGTGAGTGCCTCCTTCACTGATGATCACTCTAGGTGTCCCAAATCGAGTGAATATGTTCTTTTTCAGAAATCCTACCACCACTCTTGCATCATTAGTGGGCAACGCTGAAGCCTATACCTATTTAGACACATAATCCACAGCAGCAAGTACGTACTTATTGCCAAATAGGTTGACAAAGGGACCCATGAAGTCAATCCCCCAAACATCAAACACCTCTACCTCTTGAATCAGGTTCATGGGAATCTCATGGTGACGGGAAATGTTCCCGATCCATTGACATTCATTGCAGCCCTTTACCCAAAGGTGTGCATCTCTAAACACTGTTGGCCAAAAGAATCCAACCTCTAGCACTTTCAAAGCTATCCTGACCCCTCCAAAATGTCCTCCGTATGCTGATGCATGACAAGCCTGCAAAACCGAAGATTGTTCTATCTCGGGGACACACCTCCGGATAATATTATCAACACATATTCTAAACAAATAGGGCTCGTCCCAATAATACATGCGGCAATCACGATAAAAATTTTTCTTTTGGAAAGACGAAAGGTTATAGGGTACTATACTACAGGCCAGGTAGTTTGCAAAGTCTGCATATCATGGTGCATCCTCAAGACTAGCTACGAGCAGCTGCTCGTCTGGAAAGGTTTCTAGAATCTCTTCGACCTTGAATGATTTTCAGCTCCTTCAAGTCCTGATAGATGGTCAGTGACTTGATTTTCTGTGCGCTTACGGTCGTGAATTTTGAGGTCAAATTCTTACAACAGCAGCACCCAACGGATTAGGTGTGGGTTAGACTCTTTCTTCTCAATCAGGTACCTGAGAGCTGCATGGTCAGTGTATACTATTACCTTGGAGGAAATTAGATATGATTAGGGCTTGTCAAAGGCAAACACCACCGCCAACATCTCTTTCTATATCACAGTGTAGTAGAGGTGTGCACCGCTTAGCGTTCTGCTTGCATAGTAAATTGGGTGCATCAGCTTATCCTTTTGCTACCCCAAGACTGCTCCTATATCATAGTCGCTTGTGTCATACATGAGCTCAAATGGTTGCTCCCAATTGGGTGGAACAATGATGGGTGCAGTCACCAACCTCTTTTTTAGTTCCTCAAATGCCAACTTGCAATCATTGGAAAATACAAAGGGCTGATCCTTTTCAAAGAGTTTGCACAATGGGTTAGTAATTTTAGAAAAATCTTTTATGAATCGCCGGTAGAATTCGGCGTGTCCCAGGAAACTTCTCACCTCCTTGACTGAAGTAGGAGGAGGTAGATTTTCAATTACATAAACCTTAGCATGGACGAATTCAATTCCTTTACTGGACACTCGATGCCCCAGGACTATCCCTTCCTGTACCATAAAATGGCTCTTCTCCTAGTTTAGCACTAAATTTGTCTCCATGCATCTTTTAAGCACTCTTCTTAAGTTGTGAAGACAGTCTTCAAATGAATCTCCCACCACAGAGAAATCATCCATAAAGACCTCTATAATATCCTCCACTATATCTGTGAAGATGGCTAACATGCACCGTTGAAATATCGCTGGTGCATTGCAAAGCCCAAAAGGAATTTTTCGAAAGGAAACGATGACAACGGGCAAGTGAAGGATGTTTTCTCTCTATCTTCGGGGGCTATTGATATTTGATTGTACCCCGAACATCCATCCAAGAAACAAAAGTGCGATCTCCCAGCCAGCATGTCCAACATTTGGTCAATGAAAGGCAAGGGAAAGTGGTCCTTTTGGGTGGTTGTATTCAATTTTTGATAATCCATACAAATCAACCTCCTTATGACTGTACAAGTTGAGATCAAATCTTTGTTCTCATTTTTCACAACAGTCATTCCCCCTTTTTCGGTACACATTGGACAGGGCTGACTCAATTGCTATCAGAGATGAGGAAGATAATTCCCGCATCTAACCATTTGATCACTTCCTTCTTTACAACCTCTTTCATGTTTGGGTTCAGCCTTCGCTGATGTTCTCTGGGGGGGTTTTTCCCCTCTTCCAGGAGAATTTTATGCATATAGAAGACTGGGTTGATACCCTTTATGTCTTCCATAGTTCAGCCAATGGCAGTCTTATTTTCCTGCAGTACTTGTAAGAGTCGTTCTACCTGCACATCTAGCAAATTGGATGCTATAATAACAGGCAAGATCGAATCAGGGCCTAAGAACACATACCTGAGGTGATTTGGGAGTGGCTTTAGCTCCAGTTTGGGTGGTTCCTCTATTGATGACTTTGCTGGAGGTGTAGCCCTTTTTTCTAATTCAAGGGATTCGAACTGAGGTTCCCTTGTCTAGAATAGTTGGCCTTCAAGTGCCCAACCCATTCAGCTAACACTTCACCATCCATCTCCTCTAAATTTTTCAGATATGCCTCCAATGGATCGTTAACAGTCAGGGTCGCGTCGTCTTCTTGCAGGATCATATATACTGCATCCACTAAAGAGCAATTAGCATATTCGCTGGGTCTCCTCGTAGATTGCTGAACATTGAATATGACTTCTTCATCGTTCAGTCTCATTTTTAATTCCCCAGCCTCACAATCGATCAGTGCTCTGCCAGTTGCCAAAAATGGACTTTCTAGAATAAGGGGTATATCCTCGTCTACCTAACAATCCAGGATAACAAAGTCTGCAGGGAACACAAACTTCCCCACTTGCACCAACACATCACCAAGAATACCAATTGTCCTTTTCACTATGCGGTCAGCCATCTCTAGCAGCATTGAAGTCGGTCTAGCTCTGCCAATGCCCAATTTAGTGTACACAGCCATCGACATCAGATTTATGCTGGCCCTCAAATCACATAATGCTTTTGCAAAAGCATAGCTCCCAATTGTTATGGAATAGTGAAGCTACCTGGATCAGACATCTTTTGAGCCATCGGTCTTGTCACTACTGCGCTGCAGGTCTGTGTCAGAGTCACAGTGGAAAGATCCTAAAAATCAAACTTTCACGACATTAGATCCTTCATCATCTTGGCATAACTGGGCATCTCCCTCAAGGCATCTATCAAAGAAATATTCAACTAAATTTGACGCAGCATCTCCATCAATTTCTTGTATTGAACTTACTTCTTTTGTTTAACCAGTCTCTAAGGGAAGGGTGTAGGTATCACCCTTTGTGCACTGCTTGTTGGCTTTTCTCTGTTGGAGTTTTCCCGCACAAGAGGTGCCCCTGCTCTGCAGCTTGCTCATTCACTTTCTGTCTAAGTCTCTCCCAGTCCGGAGAGTCACTGCCATCACCTGATTCGGGTTTTTCTCCTTAGGGTTTATGTTTGTGTCTGCAGTCAAAGTTCCCTAAGGGCGGTTGTTTAGAGCCATGGACAGCTGTCCCAGCTGCGTTTTAATGTTTTTTATGGCTGGATCATACACTTACAACTTTTCCTGCACTTTATTATTTGTCCAAATGAGTTGTTGAAGCATACCCGTGATTTCGATCATGTTATTATCTTGCTGAGAAGCTGGTTGATATGTTAATTGTTGCTAATTTTGCTTAGGATAGACCTATGGTTTCTGATATGGTACTGACACCATTTGGTTTTAAGGGTGCATACCCCCAGGCTGTTGCATGTTAGGCCTGTAATGCTGATTTTGCGGCAGTCTCCATTATTTTGCTCCTTGTCTATGCCCCCCATAGTTGTTGACATAATTCATATATTCTCGTGCCCCTTGATTTTCACCTTCTCCGCTCCATGAACACACATAAGACTGATTAATGCAAGGCGTACACAGTCCTCCATTTGTTGTATCAACAATATGCATCTGTTTTGTATCCATCTCATCTATCTTCTTCGTCAATGTGCTTACCTGGCTCATGAGTGTGGCCATGTTCTCTGCATGCGAATTATTTGGATCAAGAGGAATTGAATTCAATATGGGTGCCAGTTATGAGCACGTGATTTTTGCCCTATATGAATTACTCCCATAAATTCCAGAAAAATAATTTTTCTCCATTTTTTACAATTTTATAGGATTTTGTGATAGTTTAAGCGCATGTTTATTTTATTTAAATCATGAAAATTACAACAATATCTTGCATTGCATTTAGGATTTGTTTTTATACTTTTAGAATTAATCAGTAATTATTCTCTTTATAAAAATTGGAAAAATCACAAAAATAGATCATTTTTACATTTTTGGTCTTCAAATCTAGTTTATTGATTTTCCTATTTTTATTTTGAATTTATTAATGTTTATAGTTTTTATAATTAGTTAGTTAGTTTAATTTCAAATTTTAGATAATTTATGATTTGTTTAATTTAAAAGAAAAAAGAAAAGAAACGAAAAGGAAAAAAAAGGAATTACGAAAAGAATTAGGTCTTGAAATTTGGGCTAATTTTGCATGCAATTTCGGCCCAATTTCCTTCCCCCCATATGCAATTAACCATCAAACCAAGCACCTCCTTACCGGCCCAGTCCAAACAAACCGAGCTAACCCGCCGATTCGACCCGCCCCATTCGCCCAAATCATAACACAAAATGAACGGGAGCCCTATTCCCTAAACCCACGCAACTGTTCTCCTTCTCCAAAGAATAACTCGAACCCAACCCCCATCTCAGCCCAATTCCATGGCGAGTGAGCATCAAACCCATACCCACGCGTCCCTCCATCTCTCCTCTTGCCGTTCTAACGGTTTCTAACACGAGATTCCCCTCCCATCTCACTCGCTCGAATCGGATATATCTCAGAATTGGAAGGTTCTGGAGGTGGATTCGCTGGATGAGTGTGAGGCGTTGGATTGATTTCATTCAATCCGAGCCCTACATTCATCAAGGGATTCGTTTTCAAATAGGGCCAGTTCCGATTTTGAGGGAGGAGGTTTTTTTTTAGAGAAATTTTTCGGATGTTTTGAGAGAAGAGGCTAGTAATAACTTAGGAGAGTAAAAATGGAATCAAAGTTTTAAGGATTTTTGGAGCCTTCTTCTTTTGGGTTTTGTTCTTCCGAAATTTTATTCTTCCTATTTTCAATTATTTTTCAATTTCATGGCATTCGAACAGAGAAAAGGGATACAGAGTTTTACTTTGAGTTTTTGAAATTTTCTTTCTTCTGAATTTAGGGATACAAAAAAACGAAAAAAGAGTTGTTTATTTTTTATCTACTCTGCTCAAATTCGAAAATGGATTCCGCTAATGGATGTCGATTTTGAATTTATTTTATTAAGCATGTGGTCTATTTGAAGTGTTGAAGCTGAGATTGAGAACTCTTTATTCATTTGCTTTGAGACTGATTTTCTGGGAGTTCAATTGCTTTATTCAGTTGTATTGTTGTTGTTCGTGGCTGTTGGTCCCTACTTTACGGTTTGTTTGATTTTCAGCACTGGATTTCTCATTGTATATTCACAATCAAAGATTAATCGAAAGCCCAATTGCAGGTTCATTTACAGATTATTTCTCTTATCTTATTTGTGGTGTGATTAAAATGTGGTAAGAACTTTAGGTTTGTTAGTTTGGTGAGTTGTTTGTGATTTGGGTGCAAGGGTAGATTGATCAATGATTTGAGTACATTATCTGGTATATTCGATATTGTTTCTACATTTTGAGGTTGTGCTTGATCTTTGCTCTTAGTCTTATATGATTCAATTTGAATTTGTCAAATAGCATGTTTAGTTGCTGAGTAAGAATGGATAAGTTACAATTTAGTTTTGAATTAAACTATTGGCAATATGTTCACTGACGCTTTGGTTCATTGTCTAAATATGCTTGTCTCTGTTGGTTTGGATCGACTCGTCTCTAGCTTATTAAGTCCTTAATATGTTCGTCTTCACTATTATCTACTTGACATTTGCATCAAGTTGCTTCCTTGTCTCCATGTGGAAATGCACTCTAATCTTCATGCTGTAAAAACTATGCTTCTACTGTATTCATGAAGTAATTCCCTTGAGCATTTTGTTTGTTTTCTTGAGGTTGTTCTTGAGATACATTACTTAAATCCTAAAACTAAGTCTTGTTCATTCTTCTTAAGTTCTTAGGATAGTAATAGTGTCTAGGTTGAATCTATGTGATCTGTGTAGTATCATGTTCTGTTTGATTTCAAAATCTGGCACTAATTTGCATTGGTTTATGCTTTACTGGGTTAGACCCGTATTAGTTTATCTTGGTACCTTCATGTTAAATGAACGGGCAGTAGGATTCTCTGTTGACTACAAGAATTTGTGAATCTGGTATGTCGCATGACGATTCATTCCTGTCAGATCTTGGTTTAAATTGGTGTTGAAACTTAACTGCTTCGCTGCTTGTATATGTGTATATTTGCTCTATTTTCCTTCTCCAGCTCGAAAGTTATCTGCATTGTTACAGCTGTAAGAATTTTGTTCTTTCGCGCTGCTAAAAATAGTTGATTCGGTCAATGAATCATGCTGAAACATGTAGTATTTTTGGACATTTGTTTGGACTGTGAGCCTGCTAAAAATCTGCCCTGTCTGGCATTGTTTAAGCAGCAAATCTGAACAATTTATTGCAAATTCTGCAATCTTGGCTCTCATAGTTTTGGTTCCTGGATAGTCTAATATCCGAATGAGGTTTAGCTTTGATTGTTAGTTGTGCAAGTTAAGTTTTCTTTCAGCTATTTGCTGAACAACCTTGAGCTGTTTGTCCTCACATTCCTGTATAATCCTCACCCCAACAGTCACAACTTGATCTCTATTCACTTGGTTAAGGCTCTTTAGAATTTCAGCCGCATGATTCACTTGACCTCTGGTTCCAGATTTGAAAGGCATAAAATAGAGTTTGGAAACGTTGGTACAGATTTTAACAAGTTAATTTACGAGAAGAGTAAGAATGCCTCATACCTTAGACAATTTTGTTTCCTGTTGGATGTCTTTCCCATTGAGAGTAGAATTGGCAGGCCTTTGAGAGTTCCACATGCTTATGTCTTCCTCATGCTTATGTCTTCCTGCTACTGTAACCATACATCCCCTTTATACGGACATGTTAATATGTTATTTGAGGTATTTTAATGTTCATTGTTCTCCTGAGATTGTTGTGGTACGTACTTATACGAGTTAAGTCGCGCAATTGAAGTTTTCTGGAAAAGAACATTTGAGTGCAATCAGCAGGAAGTAAGTGCTCATCTAGTTTTTTGGGAACGCTGATTATTTTGTTTACTTTTTTATGTAAGTTATATAGTTCAGGAATTAATTCTCATGGATATTGTAGTTTGTTTGAGCCTGTTTAAAATACAATCGTGATTGTGGACACGTTCGCGTGATATGATTATGATTTCTAAAAACAAAACTAGAGTATGCATTAGTGCAACTTTGGCCAAACTTTTCCTAATAGTAACAAAATGTTATTAATCGTGGACACATTCGCGTGACATACTTTTTGACGCGCCAAATAAATGGGAATACATGTGCGTAACCCGTTTTAAGATAATTTTCACAATTAAAAGCGGTAAAGGAAAATGCACATATGTTCTCAAATAAGTAATTAGACAGTTTTAATAAGCCAAGTACGATCATAGCTACTATTCTAGAACCACGGAACTCGGGAATGCCTAACACCTTCTCCCTGGTTAACTGAATTCCTTACCCAGATTCCTGTGTTTACAGAAATAAACAGAGTCAAAACTTTTTCTCGATTCGGGATTTAAATCGGTGTCTTGGGACACCATAAATTATCTCAAGTGGCGACTCTAATTTTAATTTAAATAATCCCGTTTTGATTATCCTTTAATTAGAAAAACTCCCTTTATTATACCCTTTTCCGGGGTATAGTAGGAGAAGGAGGTGTGACAGCTCTGGCGACTCTGCTGGGAATCGAACCAATCTCTGGTTTCGCAGACCAGAGTTGCCAGAGCTGTTACACCTCCTTTTTTCTAATTCTAAACCACACATAACTCTAAATTTTGAAGCTCTTAACTGAATCGAAACAATGACTGAAACTTGAACCTTAATTAATTTACGTTGATCGAATTATAAAAATTAAGTGCTCCAAACGTCGAAACACCCCGATGGAAAAAGGAGCTATAAGCACGTGTTTTTCGCGCTATATGAATTACTCCCATAAATTCAAAACGAAATAATTTTTTTCATTTGTTTGCAGTTTCGTAGATTTTTGAAGCATTTTTCACTAATTGTTTACATTTGTCTGTGCATGTTTATTTTATTTAATTAATGAAAAATACAAAAAAAATATGTGCATTTTCATTTAGGAGTTAATTTTGACATGTTAGGATTAAGTATGTAATTGAGTTATTTTATAAAATGGGGAAAATCATAAAAAATAGTTTATTTTGCACTTTTTAATTTTAATTTTGAATTTTGGTAGTTTTTCCTTTAATTAATTATGGGTTAAATATATCAATTTGATTGGTTAATTTGATTTTTAGTTTTAATCTAAGTTTTTATTTTAATTTTGGAAAAGAAAAAGGAATTAAAAAGAGAAATGGAAATAAAATGAATATTGAAGTGAAAAAGAAAGGAGTATTAATTGGGCCAAGTCTTTAATTTCACCAAGCCTAAACGTTTTCCACCAATTACTCCAAACCCAGCCCAATTTAATTTCCCCTAATACCCAGTAGGATCAGCCCCGGCCCGCCCCTAGAACCCGGTCCGCCCCTTTAAACACCCAAACGGTGTCGTTTTTGTAACAGCTAACCTTGGCCATTGATCTCTGATGATCGGACTGCCCTGGAACTGTGTGGATTTTATTCCTATATGTCTTAAAGGCTTCCCTACCACACTCATCTCTCTCACAACCTCTCATAGATGCCCATGAACCCTAGCCCACCGCCCCTTTTTTCCATCGCGTTAGGGTGGCGGCGCCAACACCAATACCCACCAAATTTATACCCTAGAATCTCCTCTTCCCCCTTATTCCAAAACTCCAACCCATTTATTTCGAATATCATCAGAGCTGTTCGAATATTAGATCAGAGATTGAACCGTAGAATCCCAAAAGTTTGAATCAGCGAGGTTTTGAAGGTTTCGGGTTGGAATCAATCTCAGTTTGTGTGCTCTCAGTTGAGAATACATGATTGAGGTTTATTCTGGCCACAAGTTCAGAGATTCATCGAGGTTTTATGTCAAGAAAAGTGTCTGTTAGTTTTGGGAAAGTATGCTTGGTTTTTCCTTTTCCATTTCTTTTGTTTAGTTATTTATTTTCCTCTGTTTCTTTTTCTTTTCTTCTAGTTTGTTTTCTTGAAGATTTTGTATGTATCCCATTTAGTAAGGATTAATTGATATTTGTTTTTATTCTTGTTTAGCCTATTTGGATTCGTTCCATTAATTCTATCAATTACTATTAGTTTTGGTGTTGTAGGCTGATTTGAAATTTTGGGCCAAGGGATCTTTGAATTCCACCCATTTGGGTTTCCAGTAGTAGTAAACAGGGGTTATAAAGAGTAATTTACAATTAGGGAAGGGAATATTTGAGTTACAAAATAGGAAGTCCCTAGAAGCTTCTAGCAAAGGCCTTTAAGTAAATTTCAGGTTTAACTTGGGCACCAAGTCTCAAAATGAGGGACTCAAATGCAAAATTAAAACCTGAGGGTTACCCTACTTTGCTTGCATATAAAGGCATTCTAACCTTGCCTTTGAAGGCAGACTTTAAGAGATAAGGAATTCTGAAACTCCAAAAAATAGCTGAAAAACTCTAGTGAAACTACTGTTCCGAGAAGTTTTCAAGTTGATCTCATAGCTTTCCATTGTGAATCTGGGTTGTATTGTGGTTGATCCATTTCTGCTGTTGCTGCTACTGTTCTTCACTCTTCTTTTTTCCTTTTAATCTCCAGGTACACTTCTCCTGAACTTTACAAAATTGTAAGGCAAATTTGAGGCATGAAATGGAAACAAAGTTGAAGTGATCTTACTTATAATCTATTTACATAGCTAATTGTGGTAGAAACCTGTAGGCTTAGTCTGTCTCTATCTTAAATAATTGAAATTTCTGAATGATACCTAGTTTGGAACTTTTGAAATGTCTTGTAAGGGACTCAGTCGCATTAGTATGTCCTAGATGTGTTTTAGTGCTTGGTTCAAATCTTTAGTTGTGCTTGGTAATGTTTGCATGTTTGATTGTTGTTAAAGAGGTTCAAAGGGGACGATGATTAGTGTTTGTTTATGCTTTTAATGATTTCTGTGAGGTGCAGACACACAGTGATTTTGTTTGTTCTGAAAATAAAAATTGATCTGTTGGCACAGTGCTAGGGAAATCGAAATTTGGTTAATAGGCATATTCTGTATTTTAGGCATCTATCTTTGACCAATTGTGGGATACCTGGGCATTTTAGAAAACTGTGGTTGATTTTTGAAATCCAATTATTAGTTTTTTGGGTGCTACAATGTGACGACCCAAAAAGTCATCACCTGTTTCCTCACTAGCTCCGTGCTTTTGAGGCCCCAAAAACCTCATTTTTACTTGCCTCAATTTGCGTGTGCAGTCCGAGCGCATAGCCAGAAAGCTTTTATGTTGAAATATGTGAATTCTGTGAAAGTTTTGAAGAATTTTGATATTAATATGATCATAGTTGACTTTGGTCAATATTTTTGGTAAATGGACCCAGACCCGAGATTGGACGGTCCTAGAAGGTTCGTAGAAAAATATGGACTCGGGCATCTGCCCGGAGTCGAATTCGAAGGTCTAGAGCCCGAGATATGAATTTTTCAGTGAAATTATTTTTCTGAAATTATTAAGGAAATTGGATATGAAAATTTATTAAAAGACTATGGTATCGGGCTCATATTTTGGTTCCGATGCCCAGTACAAGTCTTATATATTGTTTAAGTGCTTTCTGTGAAATTTGGTCGAAATTAGACGTCGTTTGACGTGTTTCGGACTATGAGTTCCAAGTTTGAAAGTTTATGAATTTTAGAAGAAAATTCATGAGTTTTGAGGCTTGATTCTATGTAAATGATGTTATTTTGGCGATTTGATTGCGCGAGCAAGTCCGTAGGATGTTTTTGAGGTTGTGTGCATCTTAGGTTTGGAGCCCCGAGGGCTCGGGTGAGTTTTGTATAGGCCACGAGTTGCATTTCTCATATTTTTGAAAATCTGATGTGCTAGCTTCTGTGATCTTTGCAAATGCGAAGATGGGGCTTGCAATTGCGAGTTCGCAAATGCGAACATTGAATCGCAATTGCAAAGCTGGGGATTTCTGCATGGCATCGCAAATGCGATCTTCTTCCTCGCAAATGCGAATCAAGGGAACCTAGGCCATGCGATCAAAAGTTCGCAAAAGCGAACCATGCCCCCAGACCCAAGTTCGCAAATGCGAACTAAATTGTCGCATTTCCCAAGCCTGTGTTTTTTGCAATTACAAACCTAGGTTCGCAATTGCCATATCCGCAGCCCAGCAATTTTTATACATAGTCAAAATTTCATCACTTTTCACCATTCTTTCAAAACCCAAACCCCATAGGCGATTTTTCAAGAGCAAACTTCATCCCAAATCACTTGTAAGTTGATTTTTACTCAATTCTTTCAATCTTTAACATCATTAAACATGTTTTCCACTTGAAATCAAGGATTTTCATGGGTGAAATTGGGGTTTTTGGGTAGAACCTAGGTTTTCTATAAATCGGGGAGTTGGACCTCGATTTGAGGTCGATTTAAAAACAAATTATATATTTGAGTTCATGGGGGAATGGGTAATCGGGTTTTGGTCCGAACCTCATGTTTTGAACACGCGGGCCTGGGGGCATTTTTGGAATTTTTGGGAAAAACTTGGGAAAATTATTTTTTATGCATTCAAATCGATTCATATAGTGTTTATTAAAATAATTGAACAATCTGTGATTATATTCGAGCGAACTGGAGGTGGAACCGCGAGGTAAAGCAATAGTTGAGGATTAAGTGAATTTCAAGGCTTTGAGGTAAGTATTTGATTTAATCCTAGCTTGAGGGAATAGGAGTTGTGTCTTGTTGCTAATTGCTATGCGATCGAGTACGATGTATAGGCATGGTGACGAGTATCTATACATTGGTGTCTAGCATGACCGTGAGTCCTTATAATGTGATTTCCATGACTTGGTTGTGAACTTCGTATTTATTGGAGAAATTCTATATATTGTGAATAACATGTGAACGGTAAAATAATTATTTGATTCCTGGGAGCATTGGCTCGAATTGTTATATGAATATTGAAAGTATATGAAATGAATAGATGATTTGGAGCATTGGCTCAAAATGGTAGAGTGAATTATAAGATAAGAAAAGTAATAAAAGGAAAGCGTTGTTGATTATTCCCTTTCCGGGACGTTTGGTTGAACTCGTTGGATTCTATTCCCTTGCCGGTATTTTTGTCAAATGTTTGCTTATTGTTATGTCACAAAATTGTGAATGTTGTTTGAGGAGTCAGACTGTTAATGATATTGAGGAGCGGGTTGCACGCCGCAACAATCATATTGAGGATCGGGTTGCGCGCCGCAACAATGATATATGAGGGTCGGATTGCGTGCCGCAATAGTGATACCTGATAAATGGTGTGGGTCGGGTTGCATGCCGAAACAGTTATATTTGTTGAGCGGGTTGCACACTGCAATAGTTATTGATGCCATGTGTTTGTATTGTGTATTGATTTCTTATTCATTGTGAGACTAAGCTATTCTAGTTTGTTACTCGGGATTACTGCTGATATTGTATCTCCGCTTAGCATGTTTCCCCCCCCCCTCCCTCCCCCCCATGTTGTTAATTGCCTTGTATTCGATATTCCGTTGTATATTTATAACTGCACAGGTTTATGTGGTGTCCAGTCTAGCGTCGTCACTACTTCGTCGGGGTTAGGCCAGACACTTACCAGCACATGGGGTCGGTTATGCTGATGCTACACTTTTGTGCATTTTTTCACAGGTCTAGGTTTGGAGGAGCAGCAGCAGCAGTAGTACGGGACCAGGATTTTATTATCACGAGATTGAGGTAGCCTTTCAGGCGTCCGCAGGCCCGGCGTCTCTTCTTTATGTTTTCTTATTTGACTGTTGCCTCATTGTTTCGTGACAGACATCTGTTATTTTTCTTTCAGACCTTTGTATTTAGTATATTCTTAGTAGTTCGTGAGTAGGTGAAACCAAATCTTGGGTAGAGGTTATTTTTAATCACTCCGTATTTGTTTCAGACTTATAAGTTAGACTTCCGCAGTTATTATTACTATTATTATTGATGCTATAAATTGTCAACAAAATGGTTTTTGTTAATGAAAAAGGTAGATAAGTTGGCTGGCCTAGCTACCACGAGTAGGCTCCATCACGATCCCGATGGCGGGAAATCTGGGTCGTGACAAGTTGGTATCAGAGCACTAGGTTACATGGGTCTCACAACTCACAGACAAACTTAGTAGAGTCTGAGGGGTAGGTACGGAGACGTCTGTACTTGTTCTCTAGAGTCTATTGAGTTAAGAAAATTCTCTCATTTGTTCTTTCTTGTCGTGCGATTTGGTTTCTCAAATACTTATTGAATTTCTACTTTATTCTTTCGCAGATGGCAAGAACACGCACTTCCTCATCCACCAATCAGCAGTCCGAGCCCCAGAGAGCTCCCACTAGGGGCAGAGGACATGGCCATGCTAGGGGCTGAGGTAGGGGCAGGGCCCAGCCACCAGCAGAAACACCTGTGGTAGACCCTCAGGTTGTCCTTGACGAGGAGGTTCCGGCCCCAGCCCAGACAGTTCCGGTGGGCCCAGCTCAGGTCCCAGAGGGGTTTATTGCTACCCCAGTTCTTCAGGATGCCTTGGTCCATTTGGTTAGCCTCATGGAGAGTGTCACCCGAGCAGGATTGCTTCCTGCAACACCAGCCACTTCCCAGGCTGGAGGAGGAGCCCAGACTCCTGCTGCACGTACTCCGGAGAAGGTAGCTCCCTAGACTCAGGTTCCACTGCTTCAGGCAGCTGTGGTAGTTTAACCGGGGGTAGTTGCACAGACCGGTGATGGAGCGGCTATGTCCGCAGATGCTTTATGGAGGTTGGACAGGTTCACCAAGCTCTTCACTGCTTCATTCAGCGAAGCTTCTTCTGAGGACCCCCAGGATTTCCTATATAGCTGCCATGAGGTTTTTCGAAACATGGGCATTGTGGAGTCCAATGGAATTGATTTTGCAGCTTTCGTTTATCTGGATCTTCCAAGACTTGGTGGAGGGATTACTGTTCAGCCAGACTAGCAGGGTTGCCTCCTTTGACTTGGGATCAGTTCTCGAAGTTGTTCCTGGAGAAGTTTCTTCCCGTTACTCAGGGGGATGCTTATCGGAGGCAGTTTGAGCGCCTCCAGTAGGGGTCTATGACGGTCACCCAGTATGAGACCCAGTTTATTGATCTATCTCGCCATGCCCTCGTCATACTCTGCACTGATAAGGAGATGGTGAGGAGATTTATTGATGGTTTGATCCAGCCTATTCGTCTTCAGATGGCTAGAGAGGTGGGTAGTGACATTACTTTTCAGGAGGCGGCCAATGTGGCCTGGAGGATCGAGATGGTTTTACTACAGGGGGTGGTTATAGGGTAGACAAGAGGCCCCATCACTCAGGTCGATTCGATGGTGCCTCATCTGGAGGCAGGGATTCTTATGATAGGGGCCAGTCTTCCAGGCTTTTCAGTCAACCCTCCAGCTTTATAGGGTGTCGTAGTGATCATGGTTTTTGTGGACAGTATTCTGATCAGCAACCCATCAGTGCACAGCCTCTTCAGAGTGTTCGTGGAGGTCATTCGGGTCGTTAGGGCCAGTCTCATCGTACAGGGGGATGTTATGAGTGTGGTGAGTATGGTCACATCAGGAGAGCTTTCCCGAGATTGAGGGGTACACAGTCACAGCAGCAGGTTCCTCGCCCCATGATTCAGGCACCAGTTGACCCACAGCCTACCCAGCCAGCCAGGGGTGGGGGTAGAGATCATAGAGGTGGAGGTCGTACCGCCAAAGGTAGGGGTCAGCCGGTGGCCGATCGTCCTAGAGACATGGTTCAGGTAGGTGGGGCTGAGCCCCGATTTTATGCTTTGCCAGCCAGGCCAGAGGCAGAGGTGTTAGATGCTATTATTACAGGTACTATTCTGGTTTGGGATAGAGATGCGTCAATGCTATTTGAACCTGAGTCTACATATTCATTGGTGTCTTCCTATTTTGCACCCTTCCTAGCTATGTCTAGTTATGCTTTAGACATTCCTGTTTATGTGTCTACACCGGTGGGTGAGTCCATCGTAGTCAACTGGGTGCATCGTTCTTGTGTGGTTGTGTTTGAGGGTCTTGAGACCCGTGTTGATCTACTGCTATTAGATATGGTGGATTTTGACGTTATATTGGGGATGGATTGGTTGTCCCCGTATCATGCCATCTTGGATTGCCACGCCAAGACGGTGAGCTTAGCCTTGCCAGAATTGCCCCGACTAGAGTGGAAAAGGACCTCAGATTATGCCACTCGTAGTGTTATTTCCTATGTTAAGGCTCGACACATGGTCAAGAAGGGGTGTTTAGCTTATCTGGCATAAGTTCGCGACTCCAGCGCAGAGGTTCCTTCTATTGACTCGGTTCCTATTGTTCGGGAGTTTCCCGAGGTTTTCCCTTCAGACCTGCCGAGTATGCCGCCCGACAGGGACATTGATTTCTGTATTGATCTGGTTCTGGGCATGCAACCCATTTCTATTCCACCATATCGCATGGCCCCGCTACAGTTAAAAGCATTAAAGGACTAGTTGCAAGATTTACTAGAGAAGGGTTTTATCAGGCCTAGTGTTTCTCTGTGGGGTGCGCCAGTGTTATTTGTAAAGAAGAAGGATGGTTCAATGCGGATGTGTATTGATTACCGGCAGTTGAACAAGGTGACAATAAAGAATAAATATCCACTGCCGAGGATTGATGATTTGTTTAACCAGCTTGAGGGAGCAAGGGTGTTATCAAAGATAGACTTGAGATCTGGCTACCATCAGCTGAGGATTAGGGCATCTGATGTCCCTAAGACAGTATTCCGCACTCGGTATGGGCATTACGATTTTTTAGTCATGTCATTTGGGTTGACCAATGCCCCAACAACATTTATGGAGTTGATGAACCAAGTGTCCAGGCCTTATCCTGACTTATTCGTGATAGTCTTTATTGATGATATCCTGGTGTACTCCTGCAGTCAGGAAGAGCATGAGCAGCACCTCAGAGTGGTTCTCCAGACACTAAAGGATAAACAATTATATGCTAAGTTTTCGAAGTGCGGGTTCTGGTTGTGTTCGGTTGCATTTTTGGGTCATATTGTATCACCAGAGGGAATTCAGGTGGACCCAAAGAAGATTGAGGCAGTCAAGAATTGGCCTCGACCATCTTCAGTGACCGAGCTTCACAGTTTCTTAGGGTTAGTAAGTTATTACCGTCGGTTCGTGGAGGGATTTTCGTCCATTGCCGCCCCGATTACCAGATTGACCTAGAAGGGTGCCCAATTTAGATAGTCAGATGAGTGTGAGGCAAGCTTTCAGAAGTTCAAGATAGCTCTGACTACGGCACCGATTTTGGTTTTGCCCACGGGTTCAGGGCCTTACACAGTCTATTGTGATGCCTCCCGCATTGGGCTGGGAGCAGTATTGATGCAGGATGGCAAAGTCATTACCTACGCTTCGAGGCAGTTGAAGATCCACGAGAAGAAGTATCCGGTTCATGATCTAAAGTTGGCAGCGGTTGTTCATGCCTTGAAGATTTGGAGGCATTATCTATATGGTGTGACATGTGAGGTGTACACGGATCACAAGAACCTTTAGTACATGTTCAAGCAGAAGGAGTTGAATGTGAGGCAGAGGAGGTGGTTATACTTGTTGAAAGATTATGATATTACTATCTTATTTCACCCGGGTAAGGCCAATGTGGTGGCCGATGCATTGAGTAGGAAGTCTGCCAGCATGGGTAGTCTCGCTTATATCCCGGTCAGCCAGAGACTGCTTGCTTTAGATATTCAGGCCTTGGCCAATGGATTTGTGAGATTAGATATTTCTGAGCCCAGTAGAGTATTGGCTTGCACGGTTGCTCATTCTTCTCTATTGGAGCGTATTCGTGATCGGCAGTTTGATGATCCCCATTTGTGTGTCCTGAGAGACAGTGTAGCGTGGAGGTGCCATGAAGGTGAACTTAGGTGATGATGGTGTTTTGAGAGTGCAGGAACGAGTTTGTGTGCCCAATGTTGATGGGATTCGAGAGTTAATCTTAGCGGAGGCCCATAGTTCTCGGTATTCTATTCACCCAGGCGCCGCAAAGATGTATCAGAACTTGCGGCAGCATTATTGGTGGCGAAGAACGAAGAAGGACATTTTAGCGTATGTGGCTAGGTGTTTCAATTGTCATCAGGTCAAGTATGAGCATCAGAGGCCCAGTGGTTTGTTCCAGAGAATTGAGCTTCCCGAGAGGAAGTGGGAGAGGATTACCATGGATTTCATTACTGGACTTCCGTTGACTCGGATGAAGTTTGATGCTATTTGGGTCATTATTGATAGGCTAACCAAGTCAGAACACTTCATTCCAGTAGCAGTCTCCTATTCATCCGAGAGGTTAGCGGAGATTTACATCCGGGAGACTATTCGCCTTCATGGGGTGCCGGTATCCATCATTTCAGACTGGGGTACGCATTTTACCTCGTGCTTCTGGAGAGCGGTTCACCAAGAGTTAGGCATACAGGTTCAGTTGAGCACACCGTTCCATCCTCAGACGGACAGTCAGTCCGAGCGGACTATTCAAATTTTGGAGGATATGCTCCGAGCTTCTGTCATCGACTTTGGAGGCTCGTGGGACCAGTTTTTGCCTTTAGCAGAGTTCGCCTACAACAATAGTTACCAATCTAGCATTCAGATGGCTCCATATGAGGCGTTGTATGGTAGGCGACGTCGGTCTCCAGTAGGATGGTTTGAGCCGGGAGAGGCTCAGTTATTTGGTACATACTTAGTTCAGGAGGCCTTAGATAAGGTCAAGATCATTCAGGAGAGGTTTGCGTTCAGCTCAGTCTAGGCAGAAGAGTTAGGTAGACCATAAGGTTCGAGATGTAGATTTTATGGTTGGTGAGCGGGTATTGCTCCGGGTATCACCTATGAAGGGCGTGATGAGGTTCGAAAAGAAGGGCAAGCTCAGCCCTAGGTACATTGGCTCGTTTGAGATTCTTGATCGAGTGGGAGAGGTGGCTTATTGACTTGCATTGCCACCTAGCTTATCAGCCGTGCATCCAATTTTTCATGTATATATGCTTCTGAGGTATCACGGCGATCCTACACATGTGTTAGACTTCAGCACTGTCCAGTTGTACAAGGATTTATCTTATGAGGAGGAGCCAGTAGCTATCCTAGACCAGCAGGTTCGTTAGTTGAGATCTAGGGTTTTCCCTCTGTTCGTGTTTAGTGGAGAGGTCAGCCCCCTGAAGCCTCGACTTGGGAGTCCAAGTTTGATATGCGGAGCTGTTATCCATATCTATTTCCTGATTCATGTACTTTTTTTTGTCCGTTCGAGGACGAACGGTTGTTTTAGAGGTGGAGGATGTGACGACCCAAAGGGTCATCACCTGTTTCCTCACTCGTTCCGTGCTTCCGAGCCCTAAAAACCTCTTTTTTACTTGCCTCGATTTGTGTTCGCAGTCCGGGCGCATAGCTAGAAAGCTTTTATGTTGAAATATGTGAATTCTGTGAAAAATTTGAAGAATTTTGATATTAATATGATCATAGTTGACTTTGGTCAACATTATTGGTAAACGGACCCGGACCCGAGATTGGACGATCGCGGAAGGTCCATAGAAAAATGTGGTACTCGGACATACGCCCGGAGTCAAATTCGGAGGTCTAGAGCCCGAGATATGAATTTTTTCGTGAAATGGTTTTTCTGAAATTATTAAGGAAAATGGAAATGAAAATTTATTAAAAGACTCTGGTATCGGGCTCGTATTTTGGTTCCGACGCCCGGTACAAGTATTAAATATTGTTTAAGCGCTTTCTGTGAAGTTTTGTCGAAATCTGACGTCGTTTGACGTGTTTCGGACTATGAGTTCCAAGTTTGAAAGTTTATGAATTTTAGAAGAAAAATCATGAGTTTTGATGCTTGATTCTATGTAAATGATGTTATTTTGGCGATTTGATCGCGCGAGCAAGTCCGTAGGATGTTTTTGAGGTTGTGTGCATGTTTGGTTTGGAGCCCCGAGGGCTCGGGTGATTTTTTGATAGGCCACGAGTTGCATTTCTCATATTTGTGAAAATCTGATGTGCTGGCTTCTGTGATCTTTGCAAATGCGAAGATGGGGCTCGCAATTGCGAGTTCGCAAATGCGAACATTGAATCGCAATTGCGAAGCTGGGGATTTCTGCATGGGATCGCAAATGTGATCTTCTTCCTCGCAAATGCGAATCAAGGGAACCTAGGCCGGATCGCAAATGCGATCAAAAGTTCGCAAAAGCGAACCATGCCCCCAGACCCAAGTTCGCAAATGCGAACTAAATTGTCGTATTTCCCAAGCCTGTGTTTTTCGCAATTACAAACCTAGGTTCGCAATTGCCATATCCGCAGCCCAGCAATTTTTATACATAGTCAAAATTTCATCACTTTTCACCATTCTTTCAAAACCCAAACCCCATAGGCGATTTTTCAAGAGCAAANTGATTTCAAAACAAATTGCATATTTGAGTTCGTGGGGGAATGGGTAATCGGGTTTTGGACCGAACCTCAGGTTTTGACCACGTGGGCCCGGGGGCATTTTTGGAATTTTTGGAAAAAACTTGGGAAAATCATTTTTTATGCATTCAAATCGATTCATATAGTGTTTATTAAAGTAATTTAATAATTTGTGATTAGATTCGAGTGAATTGGAGGTGGAACCGCGAGGTAAAGCAATAGTTGAGGATTAAGTGGATTTTAAGGCTTTGAGGTAAGTGTTTGGTTTAACCCTAGCTTGAGGGAATAGGAGTTGAGTCTTGTTGCTAATTGCGATGTGATCAAGTACGATGTATAGGCACAGTGATGAGTATCTATACATTGGTGTCTAGCATGACCATGGGTCCTTATAATGTGATTTCCATGACTTGGTTGTGAACTTCGTGTTTATTGGAGAAATTCTATATGTTGTGAATAACATGTGAACGGTAAAATAATTATTTGATTCTTGGGAGCATTGGCTCGAATTGTGATATGAATATTGAAAGTATATGAAATGAATAGATGATTTGGAGCGTTGGCTCAAAATGGTAGAGTGAATTATAAGATAAGAAAAGTAATAAAAGGAAAGCGTTGGTGATTATTCCCTTTCCGGGACGTTTGGTTGAACTCGTTGGATTCTATTCCCTTGCCGGGATTTTTGTCAAATGTTTGATTATTGTTATGTCCCTTAATTGTGGCTGTTGTTTGTGGAGTTGGACTGTTAATGATATTGAGGAGCGGGTTGCACTCTACAACAATAATATTGAGGATCGGGTTGCACCCCGCAACAATAATATATGAGGGTCGGTTTGCGCGCCGCAACAGTGATACCTGATAAATGGTATGGGTCTGGTTGCACGCTGCAACAGTGATATTTGTGGAGTTGGTTGCACGCCGCAATTGTTATTGATGCCATGTTTGTATTGAGTATTGATTTCTTGTTCATTGTGAGCCTAAGCTATTCTAGTTTGTTACTTGGGATTACTGCTGATATTGTATCTCCCCTTAGCATGTTTTCCCCTCTCCCCCCATGTTGTTAATTGCCTTGTATTCGATGTTCCATTGTATATTTATAACTGCACAGGTTTATGTGGTATTCATTCTAGTCTCGTCACTACTTTGTCGGGGTTAGGCTAGACACTTACCAGCACATGGGGTCGGTTGTGCTGATGCTACACTTCTGTGTATTTTTGCATAGGTCCAGGTTTTGAAGAGCAGCAGCAGTAGTAGTATGGGAGCAGCATTTTATTATCACGAGATTGAGGTAGCCTTTCAGGCGTCCGCAGGCCCGGCGTCTCTTCTTTATGTTTTCTTATTTGACTGTTGCCTCATTGTTTCGTGACAGACATTTGTTATTTTTCTTTTAGACCTTTGTATTTAGTATATTCTTAGTAGTTCGTGAGTAGGTGAAACCAAATCTTGGGTAGAGGTTATTGTTAATCACTCCGTATTTGTTTCAGACTTATAAGTTAGACTTCCGCAGTTATTATTACTATTATTATTGATGCTATAAATTGTCAACATAATGGTTCTTATTAACGAAAAAGGTAGATAAGTTGGCTGGCGTATCTACCACGAGTAGGCGCCATCACGATCCCGATGGCGGAAAATCCGGGTCGTGACATGCAAATACTGCAAGGAGTTAACTAAACACATTTGGGGTGTTTCGAGGTCTGGAGTACTTAATCTTTATAATTCTATCAACGTAAATTAATTAAGTTTCAATTTTCAGTCTTTGTTTCAATTCAATTAAGAGCTTCAAAACATAGAGTCATGCGTGGTTTAGAATTAGATTTCAAGTTATTTGTTTGATTTCATTTGTTTCCCAAGACTCGCCTGCTCACGAGATTTGCTTTCTATTTAGTCGACTGTGGGTAACTAGTTATTATGCTTCCTATTTTCTCTTGGAATTAAAAGGGATATGAATGTTGTTTCACTAGAAAATAAGCATGTTTTACATTTTCTAATATGTTTGGTTTTGGTAAATGATCGTTTCTCTATTATTTGCTTTTTGCGTGATTAAACTGAATTGGTGTGTACATGTTAAGTTAGTTCCTTGAAGTTAATTTCACATGCTTTGGTGAACCGAAAGGGAACTAGTTCAATAATGGTTTCATAAAAAATGAATATTCGTAGAAAAGCCTTTAGGGCCGTTTAAAACACAATTGTGGTTATGTATACGTCCACGTAACATAATTACGATTCTAGAAACAAAACCAAAGTATGTGTTCATGCAAGTTTGGCTAAAATTTCTTAATAATAATAAAGCGTTATTAATTGTGGACACATTCGCATGACATGATTTTTGACGTGCCAAATAAATGGGTGTACGTACGCGTAACCCGTTTCAAGATAATTTTCTTATTTAAAAGCGGTAAAAGGTAAATGCACACAGGTTCTAAAATGAGTAATTAAATAATTTCATAAGCCAAGTATTATCAAAGCGACCATCCTAGAACCACGGAACTCGGGAGTGCCTAACACTTTCTTCCGCGTTAACAGAATTCCTTACCCGGATTTCTGATTTGTCAACTGTATATAGAGTCAATATTTTCCTTGATTCAGGATCTAAACCGGTGACTTGGGACACCATAAATTATCATAAGTGGCGACTCTAAATTTAATAAAAATAATCCCATTTTGATTGTCACTTCAAGTTGGAAATAACTCCCCTTATTATAACTTTTTACGGGGCGTAGTAAGAAAAAAGAGGTGTGACAGCTCTGGCGACTCTGCTGGGGAAAAGTACCCAGAATCTCTGGTTCAGGTTCAAGAATTCGAAATTGTTTTATGATTTTTGCTTGTCTTATTTATTGTTGATATTATTGTATTTTTGTGAACCTTTATGTTAAAATGCTATCTGTTTACCGCTTCAATAGTATTGAATTATATATAATTGCCTTCTTACGCCACCCCATCTAGGTCTTCTGAAAATGGTGCATACGTTCGCGTAGACCACTTTTTATGTAGAAATTATTTAAAATAGAGCGAGGCTGGGCAAGCGACAAGGCCGGGCAGACTTTAGTGCTCCCGGTACATCGCCCCCTCCTCGGCCCCAGTTGTCTGCTCGGGTACCCCAAGTCTAGACCAAAACCCCGGGATTTAAACCTAGTATAACATGACCTCATACTGGATCCCTAGTAGGAGCGCTTGCTTGCATCATGTGCATTTTGACTTAGGGGACTGAACACAGGGGTTGGGTCCTTCTATGACATGTGTACCCAAAATAACAGACCATCTTGTTGTATCCTATGTGCCATATGTTGCATTTATTTAAGGGTAAAAGGGTCATTTGGCGGACCAATGATAGCCGAGGGCAAATAAAAAAGGGAAAAAAATGGAAAAAAAACAAGAAAATAAAAGGAGAAAAAAGGGTGGTGTGTGAAAATAAAGTAAGTAGGGCCAATTACTGTAGCAATCAGAATTTTTCGTTAGATTCTTCACGAAAATGGAGTTTTGAAGAATTCATGGCTGCTTTGATCTCTCCCCAGCCTTTGGCTATGGGAGAGGCAATCCAAAATAGTGATGAAACATATCCAAATCTTAATCCAAGAAAAATCTATGTTGCACGAATTCACAACAACAATTATGCCCCGTCAAGTTCAAAAATCGAGTTAATTCCTATTAATATTGTTCATGGAAAACCAACAGTCGAATTCACATTGCAGAGGTTAATGCATTCACCATCGAAGAAGGATTGCATCAGGCAGCTATCCTTAAGTCCTCTTATGGAAAACCAGATTTACATAAGTTGCGACATACCATACCGAAACAGTTCGACATCAAAGGATTTTGTAATATTGGGCAGCTTGAATATCGCCATGTCTTTGTAAGATTTGATTTGCTTGATGTCTTTGTTAAATTATTATCATGGTCTATTGGTTATTTCAAGTCAAAGGGAGAAGTATATTTCTTTAAAACCTTCCCATGGACTCTTGGTTTTAATCCAAGGTAAGAAACCTCGAGAGCAATCGTATGGATCTCTTTACTTGATCTGCCGCCTAATTTTTTTGCAAAGAGGTCATTACTGTCAATTTCTTTAGCAGTAGGGAAGCCTCTTGCTGTGGACAAAGCAACTCAAGAACGAACAAGACCAAGCACTTCTAGGGTAAATGTGCTACTTGATTTACTGGACAAACATCCTAAGAAGATTAGGATTCAAATTGTGGACAAAAAATCTAGAAAAACTGTTGAACATTACCAAGAAGTAGTCTATAATAATCTACCTAATTATTGTACGTACTGTAAGGAGCATGAGGAAAGATCATGTCGCTTGATGACCGGTAAGGCAAAGAAAGTTAATGAATTTGAAAAAGAAGTAGGGGCAGTGCACGATATAACACTTGTTGTCGAGCCATCTAATATTGAAAAACTAAAAGGAGATGCTAGGGATTTTTTGAGTGTTAAAAGAGCTGGGGAAATTGAGGCTGAACGTGTAGAATTTTCGAAGCAATTGGGAAAGAAACAACCTGCTGATGTTCAGCAAGTTAATGAATGTTTGGAGTTAAGTGTTGCCCTAGGTCGTGAAAGTTGTAATGCTAGTATTTCAAAGGGCGTGATGTAAGAGATAGCTGAGACTGTTAAGGGTGATGACTATACTGCTGCTCCTGTTCCAGTTGATGTTAGGCAAAAATTTGAGAATGGAGGTGTATATAAATCAGGAGATAATAGGAGGTTGAAGGATATCCCCGTAACTACAATTTTGTCAAGGATGCATTCAGCTACTGCTAGTGCATTGAAGGCTCCTAATGATCGAGATGATATTGCAAAAAAGCTTGAGTTGGATCAAAAACAAGCTAAGGTATCTGGTAAGGAGAAATGGATGCAAAACACTGTGTTGGTGAAGGAGTTAGTTGCGTTGGCAAAGGTTTCTACTGCTGCGATGAGGGATTCACAAGTTGTAAATTTGAAGACTACTATTGAGGATGATACAACTGGTGTAAAATCTTTGGATGGTACAATTGATACAGATGTTGAGGCAGTGGCTAAAGAAATTACATAACCTCAATAACCTATAGATGGTTAGCCTACTGCTGGTGCAGAAACAGCTCGTTTCATGACTAGAAATACGGGGCAAACTGTTGTACCTAGTTTACATGACAAAGCTGTAAATGGAAAAACTATTGTACATAATGTTAAGGAGGTGTTACATAAAGAGGTTAAGGAGGATAATAATGGTAAGGATAATGAAGAAGATTGGAGTTCAGTAACACGTAAAAAGAGGGCTTCAACTGGAATGCGATCTCCAGATCGAGTTGCTAGTGACAAGCAATTTTGTAATGCTAATGCTTATGATGTTTTGATGGCAGAGAATCAGTTAACAAATGCCAATATTGAGATAGTTTCAAAAAATAAGAAAGGGCAGCTTGTGGCAGTTTAGGATGAGCGCAAATTTTCCAGCAACACTAATGCACCCGCTAGTGGATTTCCAGCAACACTATTACACCACACATGTAACGACTCGACCGGTCGTTTTGAGTACCAGTGCTCCGTTCACCAGTCGGAGTCCATGAACAGCTTCATTTCAGGTATTATGACTTGTACGCGTGGTCAGAACTTAATTTCGGGAAGTTTGGAGTTGATTTGGGAAGGGAATTCTCTTTTGAGAAGCCTAAAGTCAAAAGAATGAACTAGGATTTGAATTTCAAGTAAACGACCTCGGAATCAGGATCTGAAGGTTCCAGCAGGTTCGTATGATGATTTCGGACTTGGGCGTATGCCCGGATCAGGTTTTGGATAACCCGGGAGCATTTTGGCGCCTATTGTGGAAGTTAGCATTTTAGAAGAAATTTCATAAGTTTGGTTTAAAGTGCATATTGGTGTTATCAACATCCGTTTGGAATTTCGAGACTGTGAATAGCTCCGTATAGTGATTCTGGAGTTGGGGGCGCGATCGGAAGTGAATTCGGAGGTCCGTAGACCATTTTGAAGCCATTTGGCTAAAGATAGAAA
>MU787254.1:7317-20010 GCA_026770625.1 Nicotiana glauca
ATGATAATATGTTGCACCTAGTTATCAAACTAGGGCAGAAAATTTTCTCTGTTTTGTATGTTGTAAGCATGCGCCCACCTGAAGAATAAGGGAATACAGTTTTTCAAAAGTTGTCAGCAGACGCCCACCTGAAGAACAAGGGAATACATTTCAAATTCAGCAAGCAGGCGCCCACCTGAAGAATAAGGGAATATCTTTTCAAAGTTCGTAAGCAGGCACTTCGTCGGCACTTCCAATTTCCATACCGCTCGCTGCTCCTAATATACTACTATGCTAGAGTACAAGAATTTCATTATAATTGCTGAACCACTAGTAAAACAAACACTTCGTCGGCTAGAAGCCTTTCACTTAACTAATTTCAGAAGATGATCGCAACACACAACCAACTTCTCATACCCGCTAAAGACACAGAACTCAAGTTGTTGTCTAAGCCTCCATAACTCTTTCAGGGTCCATTTACACATTACCAATAATCTTAGTCAAATACATCCAAATCAATCAATTCACGATGCCTTTCAAGCACGTACGTAAAACCACGAATCACCTATATAACCTTAACACACCGTAGGAATTGATTATTTCCACAACCTTGTTGATCCAAACCATTACTAACTGAGTCAACTTCTTCACAATGGACCTCAAACAACACTCACCCCGAGTGACCCAAATCATGAGATCACATAATCTCAATACCTAGAAGCCATTTTTGTACCCTCTACATGCACTCAATAGTATCTCCAAGTGATACCCCCATTCTGAAAGATATCTTGCGAATCCGAAGATATGTCTCCTATTTCTCCAACACTGCACCACAGACCCGATGGTAGCATAGAAATTCCCCAAGTATCCTTCACATTCTGCTGCAAAACCCAGTCTTCAGCCACATAACGAACCCAAAATACATAGACACCACACTAAGAGTCACCCACTCTTACCTGGTCTAGAATATAACAAGATTCTAGTGCTTTGTTAGCACATGAACACTCCCAAAGAAGCAATCTGATGAATTCTTTTCCTTATACATCACATCCACAAGAAGCATAAATTTTGAGTCGTCCTAAAATTTTCACACGAATCGATAAGGCAAAATGGAGCACAAGTTCATCAAGTTCTTAGTCTGAATTACCCTTGATGTTTTCTTTCCTTAGTCATAACTAATCCACCA
The DNA here is from genome assembly GCA_026770625.1 of Nicotiana glauca. Taxonomy (NCBI): domain Eukaryota; kingdom Viridiplantae; phylum Streptophyta; class Magnoliopsida; order Solanales; family Solanaceae; genus Nicotiana; species Nicotiana glauca. The sequence continues at coordinate 8,483 of MU787254.1, forward strand.
ATGTACTGATAATCCAATATTGTCAAGGCACATAACCAAGTGACCCAAATCATAGATGGTAGACTTCCCCGCTTAGCTTTACGCTACAATCATATAAATCCAGACCCCAAAATGACTTCTCCTCCTGAATTACCATGACCTTACACTGTCACTCTACTAAATTCCTCGTAATTTCTTGTTAAACCTTAATAATATAACACGAATTATCATCCCCAACGCACATTTTGACCTCCTGACCGCTAGACCAACGTTTTCAAGGGGTCTCAGCTTGCATCATAGTATATACTTCATGTTGGATAGAAAATAGAATCCTTTATAGGATTTTTATCAAAATCACACAACCACCAACCTGCTCACAGGAGATAGCCCAACTGTGGAATTTCATATCGACCTCTTCCAACGACATTTCCCTGGTTACAACTACCACGAAAGAAGTAAATCCTCTAGAGCCCATGCTCGTCCACCAGTTGTAAGAGTCTATTCATTCCCCATTAGCATCATCTGAAGGTTCAACTATATGTTCCAAAAATCTATGTCAAGATGCATCTCAAAACGATAATCAAGTTTCCAAATCCCTCTTCATCCTAAGAAAACTCCCTTCCGTCATATTCAAACATCATTAGTACAATAGCCATCATCCCAAATGAAATTCAAATACTTGGTCATTATCTACCATGTTCCCCAAATCGTTCTAAACTTTCTCAAAGCATGTGGCTATCCTACCATAGAATCCATACGCTACACCACCACTTCCATTTCAGCCTCTGATGTGCCTACTTGACCTGCTAGCAATTCAACCACCATGAGACACCTCCCACCATTTCCTTCCTCCTCCTTCACTGCTAAAATGTGGCCTCAATAGTAATCCATCTTGTTAGCACCCGAACAGATAAATTGCCACCAATTCTGAGCCTTTATAAAGGTCATCTCTATCGAGCCATCAATGCTAGAAATATTGATTCGATCATGAAACTGCCATACACCACTATCTCTAATACCCGCTACTCAGGCACAATTCCACGACATCCTGCCCTGAAGACAAATCAAACGATTCCATAATAGCGGTAAGCCTTAATGCACTCCAACAAGAATGATGACACCACATAACAAATGAGAATGCCACCATGTTCGAAAATATCAAGCCTCGCTACTTCGTCAACCAATGCCTGATCATCAAAAGTCCCATTGCCTTTCCCCCGCTGCAATTAAATGCCAAACCTCTAAATAATGAACCAAGTAATCATTGTTCCGAGTCATTCACAGCCACGACATATAAATAAGCACTTTACCATAACACTGCGTGATAACAACACATGAACATCATAATACAATGTGCATAGCCTCGAAACCGTAGGCAACACGAACATTGGTATAGAGAGATTGAACACCCTTCCATAAGGAAAAAATAATAGCCTGCTCCAATATGCAGAGAGAAACATCATGCACCACATCTGCAGTACCTCTACAACTCCTCGATGCCCAATTTATAGCAAGCACTCAACATCACATAAGAATGAGTAGGAAGGAAATGAGGGCATAAGCTTCAAAGGAATCAAATGGCACGGCAAGGAATCGAGAAGGGAAGTACTCCTAACAGCCTTGAAGCCTCTCAAAGATACGTACAGACATCTCTGTACCGATTCGCAAGACTCTACTAGACCTGCTCATGACTTGTGAGATCCAAGTGAACCTAGAGCTCTAATACCAAGCTGTCACGATCCAGTTCCCACAATAGGTCATTATGACACCCAACATCGACTCAATTATTCATTTTATATCTTTTTGAAATAATGAATTTTATTAGATAAAGAAACTAATGCAGTAAAATAGGAAAAACTTACAATTTAAATAGAATAAACAATAAAAGTGCGTCAATGCTAAGCAAACAACAAACAAATTCTAGAACATCCTCAAAACCCGGTGTCACAAGTGCATGCGCATCTACTCAGAGTAGAATAACAATATAACATCTGTATGGTATACAAGATAGATAGGATAAAGTACAGAATTATGTTGGAGACTCTGTGTGCTACGAATCATAGCATGGAGTACATCTGACCATAATATCCCCACAGCAGCTGAGCCTACATGGCCAAATAACCACCACATGAACCTATGAGATCCTACACATTTAGTGCAGAAGTGCAATGTGAGTACATAAATCAATACGTACCTAGTAAGTATCGAGCCTAACCCCGGAGAAGTAGTGACAGGGGGTTGACATCGACACTTACTAGTGATCCAATAAAATAATATAATAGATTCCGAACATTTATGAAACACAATAGTAACCATGAGATAAAAATCGTAACTCACAAAATTCTCCAACATTTCTTTTGACGGTATGAATCTCTCAAATTTTATATACTATCTCAACTGACTATAAGTATCAATCGTAATTTCAAACGGATAAGGAATACCGTATAAATACCGAGCCTAAATCAAGAGAAATCTCACGAATATTTGGACTCCTAGCAATATCATGCACGATTATGCCGCAGTCATACGACCCAATCTAAAGTGGCTTGTACACTGTCCAGGGCCGACCGGCGCAAATCAAAGATGCATCTCAATATACTATCGAGGCATTTGTCCTGATCCATAGGGAAGGAAGAAACTTATTGATTTACGAGTCACATGCTTCCAACACGGGTATTGGAGCATAATGTAAACATGACATTTTACTGTTAATCAAATATTTCACCAAATAACTCAGGGTGATTAAGCTCGGCAAAATATATTCCAAAATAAACTTCAATTATAAATTCGATTAATTAAGCTAGCAAATTAAGTTCAAATAATTCAAATATTACTTGATAAGTCCTACGTCTACTCGAATTAGCTACATACATACTCTCATCTCCTCATGCGTACATAACACCCACAACTAGTAGCACATAACAATTACGTCACCTAGGAGTAGTTTCTCCCTCATAAGGTTAGACAGGAGACTTACCTCGCTCCGAAGTTCTATAACCGACTCCAACACCCCTCTAACACCTCCACCAATGACCATCGTTTTGAAACTAGTCAAACAATCATGAAAACAAATAAAAATATACTCTAACGCTCATAATTAATCAATTTATAATAATTTTCAACACCACTTGAAAATCAACAAAGTCAACCAGCGGGACCACATGCCCAAATTTAAAACATTTCTGAACATAAACATTATCCATAACACCATGAACTCAAATATATAATTTATTTTCAATTCCCTGTCTAATTTCATAGTCAAAATTGAAAAATATTAAATTCTAATTTTCTTCAAAAATCCCACGATTTTTACAAACTTTCATGTTAAAATCCATATGTATCTCGTGATCTTAACTTACAATAAGTGGAAATATCTTACCTCATGATAGATTATAAAAATCTCCTTTTCAAGAGCTCCAAAAATTTCTCCACCAAGTGAAAATGTGAGAGAAATGAGCTACGTCCTAAAATAAAATCTCACTGCCCAGGTATCATTCTACGCGATCACAGAAACAACCACGAGATCATGAAGGCCAACAAGTCATGCCCATGAAATCCTCCTATGTGAACGCACCAATTACCATGCGATCCTGAAACACTGCCTAAACAACCTACGCAAACGCGAGCCTAACTCCACGGACCTACACCTTCCGCGATCGCAGGAGAATGCGAACAGATCCCCGCGATCGCGAAGAACAGCCCTCCAAGCACAAGCCACCCTCCTACATTGCGCGCTCGCTACCCTTGGCATTCGAATGCGGTGAAAATAATGACCAAGAACCGCAATCGTGATCTATCATGCACGATCGCGGAGAAAAAATTCATTCCTACTCTCAAACTACTTTGTTCTTTTTCATTTTTGACGGCTTGAATTGATTCTTGAATTGTTGCAAATCTTTCAACGATATCCATTTCAGTGTTGTTGGAATAAGTGTTACTGAAAGTATTTCTTTTTGACTTCTACCACTATGCGACCGTGATCCTCCATACACAATCACGAAGAACAAATTCATTCCTGCTACCAAACAACACTATGAGATAGCACGCCTTCCTCCGCAATCGCGAAGAACAACCTTGACACTAGAAACCAACAAATACAAGACAAGGTGAAATTCTCTGAAGTCACCCTGAATCATACCCGAGGCCCTAGGGACCCCATCCAATCACACCAACAAGTCCTGATAACTTATCCAAACTTATCCAAAATCTCAAAACACCATTAATAACATCAAAGTCATGAATCGACGATCAAAATCCTACTTTTATCTTTTAAACATTCAAACTTTGATAACGCGTTTGAATCATATGTATACATTCTGCAATAACGCCAAGTTTTACTTATAAGTTACAAATCACAATATGAATCTATTCCAAGGCTCGAAATTTCAAATGGACATCGATAACACAAAAGTCCACTTCAACTCAAACTTAGAAAATTCTGAAACCATCAAATTGCTAACTTTCCACAATAAGCACCGAACAGCTCTCGGACTATCTAATACTTAACCCGAACATACGCCTAAGTCCAAAATCATTAACGAACGTATTAGAACCTTCAAATCCCAATTCCAACGTCGTTTACTCAAAATTCAAACCATGGTTAGCTCTTCCTACTTAAAGCTTTTGATTTGAGAATTTTCCTTCCCAATCAACTCTAAACTTCCAAAATTTCAATTCTGACTATGTGTACAAGTCATAAAATATGAAATGAATCTACTAAAGGCCTCAACCTGTCGAATGACCAGTCAGGTCGTTACACAATATTGGAGGACACAACTGGGGATTGGTATACCCAATGTCTAAAATATCATCAACTAGGAAATGGTGTACCCCGCGTTGGAAAACACAACTAGAATTGGTGTACCCTATACTAGTAAGGAGATTAGGGAATAGTGTACCCTACGTATAGTAATGATATCAGGGAGTGGTGTACCCTGCAAAAGTTCTTTTCAAAGACTTCATTTGTATCACATACCCTTGTAGGTCCAAGAAGCTAAGCCATTAAATCCAATCTCCAATGTTGAAGGCACAATTAAGTAAGAACAAATGATCCATCATGTGCTGCAGATCATCTACTCTAACTTTTGATTCATAAAAATACTTATTTCTAAAAATCATCCTTGTCATGCTGCAGAGGCTAAATCGTGACAAATGGTCTTTGAGAAAAATTGTTTTCTAGTAAGGGAATTCTGTTCCGAAATCCAGGTCTATCTTTCTTCAACACGAATATACTCGAACGAGTCTAGCCTTTTCGGAGTAAATATCTGGTTGAGGTAAATTCGTCGTGCTTGGCACCAATAGGGACCATAAGGTGCACATGTCATATCACAATAGTTATAGCTTGTATACTTTACACTAGATAGCATTGGACAGGAGGCAAAATTGGCATCATGTACTTTCCACCGGCCTTTACAACTGTTTCGCATTAAGAAAACCCTAATGCGAGGCTTCAGATTTCCAAGGACATGGTCATTGATAGAAAGCTGAGGAGGTCGAGTATTAGGGTTGTAGGTTAGGAGGTACTTGAGTCTTTTCTTACTTCATACCTTTGTGAGACTAGTCTGGTAGGGTTTTGTCGATGTCAGTTAGTGGAAAAGTTACGTCCTACTAATCTTTTGTTTTCCATAGTGCCGGGTCTATGTATTGTCTATCTATTTTGCTTTTCATCTACTTTCTAATTTTATGATGTTATTTTTCTTTTTGGTTTCTATTGGTGGTACTGATAGTGTCTCTTTTCGTCTTCTTGAACCAAGGGTCTTTCGAAAATAGCCTCTCTACTCCCTCGGGGTAGGGGTAAGGTCTGCATACACACCACCCTCTCCAGACTTCACTAGTAGGATTTTACTGGGTTGTTATTGTTATTTTGCCATATCAGCATATGAAGCAACAAGAACTGACCTGGAACCAAATTTTAGCAGCATCTCTCCATATTTATTTTAAAGAAAATCAAAAAATTGATGTGGGATATGACCAAGTAGATCCAAATTGCCAATGATGGGCCATGGTTTTGGACCTGGTGGTAGTTTCCTCTTAACCGGGTGCCGAGTAGTGGTAATTTTACACAGAAAAGGTAATGCACATAGCCCTTCGAAGGCTTCAAAAACCCAAGAATTTTCCATTTTAGGTGATAGATAATGAGGGTTGGAGAAGTTTAGTTTAATTTGTTTTTAAAGATAAACCAAAAATTTCAATTCAAGAAATCTTTTCTCCCTCGGCACATGTTATATGACCGACTAACCTGTGCCATCATCGAAAATGGGAGGAAGAGGAAGGCCGAGAAATAGCAACACCAAAACATCAGCAATCGACTAGAAGCTTATGGCGGATAGCACATGTGTACAAGGAAAACGAATGGCTAAAGTGAAGGAGAAAATCCAGGAGGAGGAGCTAGATCCAGACAGTGACAGTGAAGGAAATTGACCAGATCTGGGCAATTATTGAAATCAAACAACAACACCGGTGAATGCTGACCAAAATTGCCATCGATGGAAAACTCTAACAAAGGAAATAGTGTAATGAGGATTGTAAGTGAAACATCCAGCTCGAGTGTGGTACAAACCAATGGACCAGTGCATGCAAGCCCAAGCAAAGAATAGAGGGCTAATATTGTGGATAATCTGAAGGTAAACCAACAGAAGATCTCAATTCCAACAGTAGATAAGGGACGATAATGGGCAGGACTTCTTTAGGAGAACAAGTTAGCAGCAAAAGGTATGAATCTAACCTATATACGCCCGATAATGAAGAATGGTTAAGTAATAGTACAGTTGATGGATGAGGACATTGAACAAGAAGACCTAAAGTGGACTAGATCAGTTATACTCTATGTGGTGGGTAACACTCCATCAATGTGAGCTATTGAAAGGTTCATCACTAATCAGTGAGAAAATGTGCAGAGACCTAAGGTGTTATTTCATAACAATGGCTATTTCATTATTCTGCTTAATACTAATGAAGAGAAGGAGAGGGTGATGATGAACGGAACTTATACAATTAAATATAGGCCAGTTATCTTGAGGCAATGGTCGGAGAGTTTTGATTTCAAAGAAGAAGTGCTGAGGACTATTCCCCTATGGATCAAGTTCCCAAATCTGCCTCTCAATCTTTGGAGTAACCAAACTTTAAGTAAAATTGGAAGTGGATTGGGAAAACCTTTATATGCAGATGATTATACAACAATTATAGAGAGAATTTCATATGCTAAGGTCTTAATTGAGATGGATGTGACAAGGCCACTGTCATAGAACATTAAGCTCTATGATTATAAAGGCAAGGTGTAAGAAGAATTAGTACACTATGATTGGAAGCCAATGTACTGTGAGAAGTGTTGTCCACTTGGCATATATGCAAGGACCAAAGGAAGCAGAGACATGATGCCATGATACAAAAAATTGGGGAAGGAATACAGAAGTAGGAATGGAGAAATGTGAGAGTGCATGATCCTGCATTTGACAAAATTGATGCCCAAGGGAGGTTTACTGAACAATTAGAGGAAATCTCAATTGTGCATCAGAGAAATTCAGAAGCTGAACCTCAATGGCAAATAGCTCGAGGAAAATCTGCTACAAAGAAGCATACAGATGTCATAAGAGAAGAGGAAGTAGACATTGGTAATGCTTTCAAGGCACTGGTTGATATTGCTAAAAAATGGTCCAACTGTCTAAAGCCCAAGGTGAAAAAGAGAAGAAGAACAAGAAGGCTAGGGAAGGACCCCCACAACTACCTATCATATCATGAGGAACTTCATAGCATGGAATGTAAGGGGTTTGAATAAAGTGTATAAACAAAAAGAACTAAAAATAATTTGTAGAACTAATAAAGTAGTATTGATAGCCATAATAGAGCATAAACTGAAGAGGAGTAATGTTGATTCTTTACTTAGAAAGGCTTTGAACAACTGGAAATGGGTGGACAACTATGATGAGGTCCATGGAGGTCGAATATGGGGTGTGTGGGACTCTACACGGGTGGATAATACACTGATTAGAACCAATAAAAAATTCATACTGGGAAAGGTCACAATAATGCAGCAGAATATCAACTTATATCATTGTTCTGTTTATGGTAAGCATACAATGCAAGACAAGAAGAATCTATGGGAGGAGCTGTTGAAGTCTGTAATCAATATAAGGAGTCCTTGTATCATAATAGGTCATTTTAATACCATACTAACTAGTGAAGATAGATTTAATGGCATCCCTGTGCAAGAGGTGGAGACAAGGGATTTCAAACAATTCTTATTGGATGCTAAAGTAGATGAATTAAAAACTGTAGGAAGACAATATACAATGACTAATAACAACATAGCAAGATCAACAGAATTCTAGTGAATGCTGAATGGATACAAAAGTGGCCTAACATGGAGGGGATGTCTATGAATCATGGATTCTCATATCACTACCATTTTAGTGTGACCTTTGATACCAGCAGCCAAGCAGGTGGGAAACCTTTCAAAATCCTTAACTGCCTGGCAAGATTGAATTCTTTTGAAGAGGCAGTTCAGCTCAATTGGAGACCTAGAAATGGTAGACATACAATGCTAACAGTGTGGAATAAACTTATGAAGCTGAATGTAGCACTCAAGCAATTTAATAAGGAATAGTTTAGTGGAATTGATAACAAGATACAAGATGCTAGAGGGAGATTTGAAAATTGGCAAAGCCAAATGAGTACTCCAGGCCAAGATGCAGAGCAGGTTGAACTGAAAAGAGCAGCAAAATTGGAGCTGGAAAAATGGTTAATGGTAGAGGAGAGCATTATGAAACAAAAGTCTAGGATTCAATGGCTTAATCTTGGAGATTCTAATGCAACTTTCTACCATGCTTGTGTGAAAAATAGACAAGCAAGGAACATCATTGGAAGGCTAATTAATAGCAATGAGAATCTATAAGAACCTAGATGAGGTGGAGGCAGAGATCTTCAGCTTCTAAAGGGGGTTACTTGGTACTGCAGCAGCACAGCTTCCAGTGATAAATTCTGAGATTATGCAGAATTGATATGTACTGGGCAAGAGCCAACAATTATAGTTAACCAGGCATGTTAGTAGAGAAGAAGTGAAGCAAGCTCTAATGGGCATTAATGATAACAAGGCTCCAGGATATGAAGGGTATAACTCCTACTTTTTAAGAAGACATGGCACATTGTGGAAGAGGAAGTCACTGTAGCGGTTCATAAGGTTTTTGAGAATGCACATATGTGTAAAGCTATTAACTGCACAACCATCACATTGATACAAAAAGTTTAGAATCCAACAAATGTAAGAGACTATAGACCTATTTTCTGTTGCACAGTTTTATTTAAGCTCATCTTAAAAGTGATTACGACAAGAATGCAAGGGGTGATGGAAGAGTTGGTGGATAACTGCCAAGCTGCCTTCGTACCTGGAAGACTAATCACAAATAACATACTTACGAGTCATGAATTGGTGAAAGGTTATGGAAGAAAGAATATATCTCCAAGATGTATGCTTAAAATAGAAATGCAGAAAATCTATGATTCTGTGAAGTGTCTGTACATAGAACAAGTGCTAAGGTTACTCAATTGTCCTGAAGTATTTGTGGGGTGGATAATGGCTTGTATTAGGACAGTAACCTATTCAGTTCTTATAAATGGTAGACCAACTACCCTTTTGAGGCAAGGAAGGGACTAAGGCAGGGAGACCCACTATCACCCTTCCTATTTGTTTTGGCCATGGAGTATCTGAGCAGATCCTTGAAGACAATGAACCCAAGGTGTGCCAGCTTTAACTTAGTGCAGCTGGTACTTGCAGATGACTTACTACTGTTTTGCAGAGGAGATGTACAATATGTACAGATCCTGCATCACATTTCCAGCAATTCTCTACAGCTTCAGGATTGATTGCCATCCAAATAAAAGTTGCATTTACTTGGGAGGGGTGAATCAGCTGACTCAGCAAAAAATTATGGAGCTACTTGGTTATACAAAGGGAGATTTTCCTTTCATATATTTAGGGGTGCCTTTGAGAACCAAGAGATTTTCTACTATACAGTGTGAGCCCCTGATAGAGAAGATGTTGAACAGGATCCAGAGCTGGACTACAATGTTTTTGTCCTATGCATGTAGAGCGGTACTGCTGAAGAGTGTGTTGTTTGATATTCAAACTTTTTGGGCACAAATCTTTATTTTACCTAAGAAAGTAATACAATTCATAGAAACTATCTGTAGAAGATTTCTCTAGACAGGAAATGCTGAACCAACGAAAAAGGCATTGATAGCCCAGGAAAAACTATGCTCACCTAAGGTTGCGGGGGGATTGAATTTCATTGATGTGGCATTGTGGAATGAAGCTGCTATCTGCAAATTGCTATGGAATATCTGTACTAGGAAAGAGAAATTATGAGTGCATTGGGTACACACTTATTATATAAAGGGCCATACAGTTTGAAGTACAGAACTAACAAGTGCTTCCTGGGCAATCCAAAAGATATTTTAGGCTAAGGAGTACTTTGTTAAAGCAGGATTGAATGAAGAATATGTTCAGAAGATGGTGAAGTGTCCAATTAAGCAAATATACAGATCCTTACAAGGAGAATTTCAAAAAGTACCATGGAGGTAAAGCTGTATTGTGGGCCGGGACCAGCCCGGGATCGCGGTCCAAACGGGCCAAATGGGCCGGTTCAAGCGTTCCTGGGCCCTAGAGGTGCAAAAGCCCGCGGTGGGCCGGTCCAACCAAAAAAATTCCGTGAGCACAGGACCGTTAAGCCCTGGACCGGCAGGCGGGCCTGGGCCGGTTCAACCGGACCCAACGGGCCAAACGGGCTCCAACGGTAATATTTAAAATAAATATAAAAAAATGACCAACGGTCATATATTTAAAATCTAGCCGTTGGCCCTCTCATTTGTCCGTTGGCCACTTTAGAAAATAGCCATTTAGCCCCCAAACTTTGTTTTAACCCCAAACTTTTTATAATTATACTTTTTCCCAATTCTCAACTATAAATACCCCCTCATTCTTTTATTTTTACTCAAAAATTCATCAATCTCTCTTGATATCTCTCTAATTTTCTTCTATAAGTGCTTACTTTATTATTACAATTTCGTGAAATACTGTGAAGTTGGTGAATTGAAGTATTCAAGTCTTCAACGATATTCAATTTTCAAGAAGTTGTTCGTCAATTCGGTAAACTCGTTCCAACTCTTAAGTTTTAATATTATAGTTTTTTTAGTTTTATTTAGTATAATTATAATTAATATGGCATTTTCTTTGAAAAAACTTTTTGGTGGTAAGGGTAGGGAAAAATCTAAAATTGGTGAATCTAGTAGCCAAGCTACTACTGTTCCCCTGGCTCCCCGACCCATACCTTTTACCCGTCCTCCTTCACCTATTATTCTTGATAGTGATAACGCTTGTTTTCAATTTTTCGATAGTCAATTCTGCCATGATTTTGCACAAGGTCAACAATTAAATGAAGAAGTTATGAATGCTCTTTATCCTAATGAAACTATCTTTGAAAATGAGGCAGAAAATGATGATTTAGATGAAACGCAACCGGATTTAGATGATACACCTACTAGTCCTATTAATAACC
>MU787258.1:0-64094 GCA_026770625.1 Nicotiana glauca
AAACTCCTTCCCTTTTATTATATCCTTTCCCGGGGTGTAATAGAAGCGGTGTAAAAAAAATAGGAGGTGTGACAGATACAAATGATAATACTCCTCAACTATCTACCTTATTTATTCCTGAATCTCCTGAGAACAAAGGAGATAATGAAACATATATTCAACCTCTTAAATCCATAGCTAAAGACAAGTTACAAGTTATTTAGTCTAATCCCTAGCATGAGCCTTTTCAAATCAGTATCCCTCCATTAAGTTATGTCCCTCCTGATATTGGAAATAAAGTCATGTCTGATGATGATAATGAAGAATATGAAAATATCAATGGAAATACTTTTAGTGAAGAAAGTGAGGATGATGGCACTGAAATAGGCAGTGGAAAGGATAATGATATTACTAAGCAGCTCATTGATATATTTAGTCCTCATATGTTGTCTTACCCCAATGTCTCACAGGAATTTGAGGAAATAACAGGGAACCACAATCTATTATCAAGGGGACAAGGCTCTTACAAGAGAGGAAAAAGTATATGGGAGGTAATGTTACCTCTAAAAGATCAAGAGTTAAGTTCATCACCCTTTCCCAATCTTTTTGTAGCAATCCGGCCGGTCGTTTCGTGAGTTATAGTCCTGGTTCCCTCATTTATGCTTCCTTTTTATGTTCTTCAGCTGTATTTTATTGTATCATGTTGGTTGGTTCGGGTCCAGAGTGGTTTTGGAGTGGAATGAGACACTTATAACCTGTTTGGCCAAGCTGCAAAAATCAGCTTATTTTGAGAAGTGCTTTTTTTCAAAAGTGCTTTTCTTAAAAGTACTTTTGGTGAGAAGCAGTTTGTGTTTGGCTAATTAGTTTGAAAAGCACTTCTAAGCAGCAATTAGAGTTTGGACAAGCTTTAAAAAATTGCTTCTAAGTGTATTTTTCTCAAAAGTGTTTCTCAAAAAAGTACTTTTGGAGAGAAGCTATTTTTTTCTGCTCCTCCAAAACTGCTTCTGATTCTCCTCAAAAGCACTTTTTTCATTCCAAAAGCTTGTCCAAACACCTCAATTTTTGTCCAAAAGTGCTTTTGGCAAAAAAAAAGCACTTTTGACCAAAAAGAAGCTTGGCCAAACAGGCTATTAGTCTCCTATTTAGAAGCTTAAGTTGGAAAATTCAACCGGATGTTGACTTATGTAAAACAATCTCATATGTGAATTTTTATGGTCCCTTTAGCTCCGTTAGGTATTTTTGACTTAGGAGTGCGTCCAAAATGTGATTTGGAGGTCTGTGGTAGAATTAGGCTTAAATAGGCGAAAGTTGGAAATTTGGCAATTTTGGTCGACAGTGGAAAATTTGATATCAGGGTTGGAATGGAATTTTAGAAGTTGGAGTAGATTCGTAGTGTCATTTTTGATGTGTGTGCAGAATTTGAGGTCATTGGGACGTGATTTAGCGGGTTTCAGCATCGTTTGTGGAATTTAAAAGTTTAGAAGTTCTTAGGCTTGAATCCGAGTGTAATTTGGTGTTTTGATATTGGTTGAGTGTTACAAAGGTTCGAATAAGTTTGTATGTTGATATATGACGTTTTGGTATGTTTGGTTGAGGTCTCGAGGGCCTCGGGTTTAATTGGAGTGGTTAATGGATCAAGTTTGAAGTTTGGATTATGGCTAAAGTTTGGAACTCAGCTGTCATAACCGCACCTGCGCAGTGGGAGCCGCAGGTGCGAGTCACAGATGCGGGAATTTGATGGCAGGAGCAATAGGAAGAAGAATTGGCAGAGTCCGCATGTGCAAGGTATTAGCCGCACCTGCGATGGTCACATAAGCGAAAGAGACGGTGCAAGTGCGAGGCTGAACTGCAGATGCGTGAGGATTTCCGCACCTGCGTGAGCGCATATGCGGTCTCGAGGCCGCAGGAGCGAGGTCTGGATTTTAAATGAATTTCTGCACCTGCAATTGTTTTCCCATAGGTGCGGCATCGCAGAAGCAAAAATTGGACCGCAGATGCAGTATCGCTGGGAAGAACTTATAAATTGAAGACTTCGCGAATTTTGCTCATTTCCCCCATTTTTTAAAGACGGGTTTTGGAGATTTTGAAGAGATTTTTGAAGGGGATTAAAGGATATTCAGTGAGGTAAGTTGCTTGAGCCCTAATACTATTATCTATGGTGTTTTCCCATTGTTTTATCAATTAATTAGTGGAAATTAGAGGTGAAAATGAGGGGGGTTAGGGCTTGGGATTTTAGAGAATTTGTTTTGAGGACTTGAGGGACCAAATAGAGTCGGATTTTGATAATTTCGTATGTACGGACTCATGAGTGAATGGGCTTTCAAGTTTTGTAAATTTTGTCGGATTTTGAGACGTGGGCCCGGGGCCCTGTTTGAACCAATTTCTAGTTCTTGGTCTAAGTTAGTAATTTTCCTTGTGTAATTCATTCCTTTAGCATATATTGATGGTATTGTACTAGTTGTGAATAGATTCAGAGCATTTGGAGACTGATTATAGAGGCAAAGGCATCGCGGAGTAGAGATTTGATCGGTTTGAGATAAGTAACGATTGTAAATCTAGTCCTATTGGTATGAAACCCCGGATTTTGTGTCATGTGACTATTTTGAGGTGGCGCACATGCTAGGTGACGAGCGTGTGGGCGTGCACCATTAGGGATTGTGACTTGGTCCATCCCGTATCAATTGTAAAGTTGAATATTTTGTTGGAACTACATGCTTCTTACTTGTTTTGGAAAGAACTTTTGTAAATCAGGCTGGATGCCATGTTTAGGCCTTAGGCCAGTATTATTTGGAACCTTAGAGGTATTTTATTGCTATACTCTCATTGTTTTCGATTGGAAATATATACTCAGTCATGTTTATACTTATTTACTGTATAACTCGGTCTCTATTACTCTGTTTTGATGCATCATATAAATGTTGTTTGGGCTGAATGCCTTATTTTTTTGAGAGCCCAAGAGGATTGAGGGGATTATGACTGAGAGAGGCCGAATGCCTGATTTATTTATGCCATGATTGACATGTTATAGCGCTTGGGATGAAGGAGCCCCTCTGGAGTCCGCACAGACTCAGTGAGCGCAAGTACCTACTGAGTGCGAGTGCCGAGTGCTAAGTGACTGGAAGGCATGAATGATGGTGAGATTTTCCCGAGGGGCTGTATACGAGCGATGGTGAGGTTTGCCCGAGGGGCTGTATGTTTCCCCGTGGGGATGTTTATGATTTCATCATCTTTGTTCACTTTTTCATTAAGCCTTTGTTTGAAAATTGTTGAAAGATATTATAAAAATGATTTTACTGGAACTGGATTTAAACAAGTTGATTTGATTCAAATTATGGTTTTAAAAGCATGCCGTATTTTACAGAGTTTCTGTGATATGAACTTTATTTGCATTACTATTGGTCACTACTTCTCAGCCTTTATTTACTGTTGTTGCTTACTGAGTTGGCATACTTACGTTACTTCCTGCACCTTGTGTGCAGATCCAGGCATTTCTGTTCACGGTAGCGAATGTTGATTATTCAGTTGCAGATCCATCAGAGTTAGCAAGGTAGTTGCCTAGCGACCACATCCTGCTTTCCTCCCTCCTTATCTTCCCTTAGTTGTATTTAGTTATTTCAAGACTATGTTAGTCTAGATATTTTCAGACAGTTGTAGTAGATGCTCATGACTAGTGACACCCCAATGTCGGACTTTCTTTTTCACACTTTTGTTTTGATTTGAACTCATTTATGAAGGTTTTAAATTAAATTGCTTTAAAACTATCTTTTAAATAAAAATATCGATTTGTTTTGATGATGTATCGGCTTGTCTAGTACCACGATAGGCGCCACCATGATAAGATTGATTTTTGGGTCATGACAAGTTGGTATCAGAGCCTAGGTTACATAGGTCTCACGATCATGAGCAGGTTTAGCAGAGTCGTGTGGATCGGTACATAGACATCTGTACTTATCTTTGAGAAGCTGCAGAACCTTTAGGAAAACTTCACATTCTTGAATTCTTGTCGTGCGTGTGAGCATGTGATTTTTGTCTCGCATGAATTACTCCTACAGAATTCCCAAACTTAGGATTTTTCTTTTAAATTTTAGGAATTATTGCATGATTTTGTGTTTGTTTGCATTTTTGTGTGCATGTTTAATTTATTTAATTCATAGAAAGCACCAAAAATATATTGCATTTGCATTTAGGACTTAATTTTATATTTTTAGATTAATTAGTAACTTAGTTGTTTCACAAAAATAGAAAAATTACAAAAAATAGTTCATGTTGCATTTTTAACTCTTTAATTTTGATTTTTGCAGTTTTTCTTTTAATTTAGGAGTTATTTAATTTTGTAAACATTATGTTGAGTTTTTTAATATAATTTGGTAGGTTAATTTAGTTTTTAGAAGATAACTTAGGTGTATTTTAATTTGGAAAAGAAAAGGAAATTGGAATTAAAAAAAAGGAAGGAAAAGGAATTAAAAAAAACTGATGATGTTTGGGCTGTTTTAATCCCATATCCCAGGACCCAAGTGAATTTTTCACCATACCCGGTCCAAAACCCTCCAAAACCCGGCCCAAACCTGCCATAACCCGGTCCGTCTTCACCCCAACCCCCAAACGACCCCGTTTAATTAACTAATGATTCCAGCCGTCGAGGTTTCTCGATCAAATGGCTGGGAATACGGGAACCCTTAATATATTACTGTCCAAACGCGTACCAACCCCCCCATCCACTCGTCTCCCTCACAACCCCCTCTCCTCAAAGATCCTTCATCTCCATGAACCCTAACGCCCGCCGCCTCAAATCCTCAACCCTATCTGGTGGCGCCGCCGCTTCAAATCGGCTCCAAAATCACACCCCTAATTCTCTTCCATCTCCTAGTCCCAAATCCCCAATCCATTCAACGCGAATCCCTTCGAAACTCCTCGGATTTTAGATCGAAATTCGAAACCCTATCGCCGCCCAACTTCCTCCGGTGGCAGCGCCACCACCAACCACCACCAAATTTACACCAAATGGCCCTTTCCATCTCCCCATTCCATACATCCAACCATTTACCTTTGAATAGCCCCAGAACCCGTCGAGTATCGTTTTGAAATCAAGGATTTAAAATGTCAAAGTCAGAGTTTGGGTGGATTAGGACCAAAACGAACCTTAGTCATGTGTTTTCATTTGAGAACACATGATTGAGGCCCCTTTTGGTCAGAATCAAGTTTTTAAAGGAAAATTTCAAGGTCGGCTCTCCTTTTATGTATTTCTGCTCATTTTTTCTGGTTTCGCATGTTTCCCTTTATCATTGTGATTGTTTTCTTTATTTATTTTATTTCTTTGATGTATTTGTTGATCGTCTCTGCATCTGTTTCATCAAAACAGCATCTGCATGTTTTCTTTTTACACGAACTGGTCTTTCCTTTAATTGTGTTTTAGTTTGTTTGTTAACCTTTTAATTCGGGTCTAAAGGGGCTTATTTAATTCAGAGCTTTCCTTCGATTTCAAAGTGTTTTGGTCATTTTTTAAATCTTGTGTTAAAATTCTGTCATTTGTTTGGCTTTGAGTTTTGAAATCCAGACTCTTGTTGAAAGCCCAAAAGAAGGGTCAACCCAATTGGGTGAAGACCTGGGTCTGATTTGCCTTGGGTCAATCTGACCCAGGTTGGCCTTCAAGGTAAAATTCAGGGGTGCAAAGGGTAACTTGGGCAGTCCACTTAGGGAATCTTTTAATAACAACCTGAGGAAGCTTCTTAGAAGCTAAAAAACAGACTTTCTTGGCAAGCAAGTCAATAATTTAGGGACTAAGTAGCAAAAATAAAAATTCACAAAGGGCTCAAATGCAAAACTTAGCCTATTTGTGCTGCCCTAGTAGCTTTCCTATAAAGCCATTGCTAATGAGATCACCCTGAATCCCCTTGTGAGTGCTTATCTGTGGTTGATTCCCTCTTCCTTTTTCCTTTTAGCACTATATTCTGCACTTACACACTTTCATAGTCTTTAAGTTCTGCCTCCCTTTCGTGATTCTTGCCTTGGGACCCTTTGAGTTCCCTCTGAACTTAGACACTTGAGGGTTGGCCCTTCCACGCTGCACTTGTCCCAATTTGATAATACATTTGGGTGTGAGCATTGCCCGTATTCCCTTTGAGTCTCTTAGGGAACTTTGACACACTCAAATGGGAGAAAGGCTTTGGATCATGATCTCATGGAGTTGGTTTATCTCATATTTCAGACAACAAGTCTGAATCAGGATCTCCTTGGTTGTACTTTTATTTATATTTTTCTGATGTATTTTTTACTTTAATCTGGGCTGTAATAATTTGTAATAAACTCTTGGGGATGGCTAGTGAAAAAGGCGGGTAACTATGTATGCCAAAAGGGTAGATATCATGCCTATATGTATCTTTAAATATGCACGCACTTAGATATCATGTTCATAGTTTTTCAAATAATTTCTGTACTTAGATATCATGTTCATAGGTTTTCAAATAATTTCTGCACTTAGATATCATGTTCATAGGTTTTTCAAACAATTTCTGCACTTAGATATCATGTTCATAGGTTTTCAAATAATTTCTGCACTTAGATATCATGTTCATAGGTTTTCAAACAATTTCTGCACTTAGATATCATGTTCATAGGTTTTCAAACAATTTCTGCACTTAGATATCATGTTCATAGGTTTTCAAACAATTTCTGCACTTAGATATCATGTTCATAGGTTTTCAAACAATTTCTGCACTTAGATATCATGTTCATAGGTTTTCAAACAATTTCTGCACTTAGATATCATGTTCATAGGTTTTCAAACAATTTCTGCACTTAGATATCATGTTCATAGGTTTTCAAACAATTTCTGCACTTAGATATCATGTTCATAGGTTTTCAAACAATTTCTGCACTTAGATATCATGTTCATAGGTTTTCAAACAATTTCTGCACTTAGATATCATGTTCATAGGTTTTCAAACAATTTCTGCACTTAGATATCATGTTCATAGGTTTTCAAACAATTTCTGCACTTAGATATCATGTTCATAGGTTTTCAAATAATTTCTGCACTTAGATATCATGTTCATAGGTTTTCAAACAATTTCTGTACTTAGATATCATGTTCATAGGTTTTCAATCAATTCCTGCACTTAGATATCATGTTCATAAGTTTTAAAACAAGGTTCCTGCATTTTGTACCATGTTCAAAATCAACTACGTGTAGAAAATATGCCTATAGGAATTCCTAATCAAATCTGAGCCGCTTCATTCACATATGGAACTAAAATCAGTAATAATGGGTACTACCAGTTGCAGAACTTATGACCCTCACTAAAACTTGCCTTTCTTTAAATGACTCGACCCCCTTTTAACCAGTACGTATCCAGTTTATTTTAAACCTTGTTATTGCATTGCTTTTTGAATTCAATAAATACCATGCCTATAGGATTCTTGTCCAACACCTAGGCAAGCCTTAGGGTAAAGTTATAAATTAAATCCATTCTGTTAATAATTACAATCAGCAGACAGGCTTGATTTGGGCTTCTTATCTGAATTATGTAATAAATCAGTCTGACGCAACCTTTAAGTTATTTCAAGTTTAGTATTCAATCAGACCCTAAACAGTATGTGTAAGTCATGCTAATTACGTGTTTCTTTGTTTAAAGGGGGTATATTTGAGCTTTTGCCTATTATGTGCTTTCCCCAGCTTGTTATACGTGTTTTGTATGTCGCATTAGAATTTTCGCCTTCAAAACCACAAATAAGCGTAACATCCCTCCCCTTTAGGATTAGTAGTCCTAAATACCTCCGGGACTGATAGGATTGGGACGGGTAATAGCATGCAATAAGTAAACGAGACTATTCCGCACTTTGAGGAGTGATTACCAGACATTGTGTAGGGTGATCCATATTATTAATAAACCTAGGACCCCTCTCCCTTTATTCTTTAATTCTTTCTTTTCAGCATTTTAACTCCTTATTTTTAAAACAAGTTTTTTTAACTACTCTTTCAAACCTTGTTCCTTTATATGATGAAATCCCCTCTTATTTGAGCCATATTTGTTTATATGCTAATTGTACCCAAATTCATAATAATAGTCTGGCCAAGAACCACACTAGTGGATTCTGAGGGGTGCCTAACACCTTCCCCTTAGAATAATTTAAAGCCCTTACCCTATCTCTGGTTACTCAAATCAAACCTCCTTGGTGTCCTAATGCACCTTAATTATTAGGTGGCGACTCTTTAAATCGGACCTAATTCCAAAAAGGAAAACAATTTCGCGAGAAAAAGAGGGCACGACATTGGTTTGTTCCACAAGATTGAGATTCCTAATTCAAGTGGGTGTGTATCACTATGAACTTCGTTGTTGGATTCCCACTAACTCAGAGGAAGTTCGATACAGTGTGGGTTATTGTTGATAGGTGACCAAGTCAACGCTTCATTCTTTTGGCAGTCCCCTATTCTTCCGAGAGGTTCGCTGAGATCTATATCCGGGATATTGTTCGCCTTCATGATGTGCCTGTGTCTACCATTTCAGACCAAGGTACACAGTTTACCTCATATTTCTAGAGAACAGTTCAGCGGGAGTTGTGCACACGGGTTGAGTTGAGCACAGCATTTCATCCTCAGACGGACGGGCAGACCGAGCGGACTATTAAGATTTTGGAGGATATGCTCCGATCTTGTGTCATTGACTTTGGAGGCTCATGGGATTAGTTTTTTTTCCTTTATCGGAGTTTGCCTACAACAACAGATACCAATCGAGTATTCAGATGACACCTTATGAGGCTTTATATGGCAGGCGGTGTTGGTCTCTGGTTGGATGGTTTGAGCGGGGAGAAGCTCAGTTGTTGGGTACGAATCTGGTGCAGGATGCCTTGGACAAAGTCAGGATCATTCAAGATAGGCATCGTACAGCTCATTCCAAGGCAAAAGATTTATGCCGACCGTAGGGTTCGTGATTTGGCATTCATGGTCGTTGAACGGGTATTTCTTCGGGTGTCACCTATGAAGGGCATGATGAGATTTGGGAAGAGGGGCAAGCTTAGCCCTAGGTTCATTGGCCTGTTTGAGATTCTTGATCGAGTGGGGGAGGTGGCTTACAGACTTGCGTTTCCGCCGAGCTTATCAGCCGTGCATCCAGTGTTTCATGTGTCCATGCTTAGGAAGTATCACGACGATCCATCCCACGTGTTAGACTTCAGCAGTGTCCAGTTGGACAAGGACTTGTCATATGAGGATGAGCCGGTAGCTTTTCTAGACAGGCAGGTTTGTCGGTTGAGATTGAAGAGTTTCCCTTTTGTCGTGTTCAGTGGAGAGGTCATCCTGCTGAGGTATCAACCTAGGAGTCCGAGTCTGATATGCGGAGCTGTTATCCCTATCTTTTTCCCGACTCAGGTACTTCTTTCTTATGTCCGTTCGAGGACGAGCGATTGTTTTAGAGGTGGAGGATGTGATGACCCAAAAGGTCATCACTTGTTTTAGAAACAAATTTAGTGTTTCGAGGAGTAAAAACCTCCTTTTTACCTCACCTCACCTCGACTTGCGTGCGTGGCCAGGACCTATATCCGGAAAGCCTTCTATGTGAAAATACGAGAAATAGAAATTTCTAGAGTTAAAAATTTAATTATGGTAGACTTTGGTCAATATTTTTAGCAAACGAACCCGAATCCGTGTTCTGGCGATCTCGGGAGGTTTGCAGTAAAATATGGAACTTGGGCGTATGCCCGAAATGAATTCCGAGGTCCCAAACCTTAGAAATCAATTTTTGAAAGAAATTATTTTGCTGAATTATCTAAGAAATGAAGAAAAGAATTATTGTTTGAAACAATGGGTATCAAGCCCGTATTTTGGTTTCGAAGCCTGGTAAAAACTTTTTGTAGTATTTAAATGATAACTGTGAAATTTGGTGAGAAACGGAGTTTATTTGACGTGAGTTGGACTTCCGGTTGAAGAGTTATAAACTTTAAGTGTTCTTGATGAAAATGTTGAGTTTTGAGGTTTAATTCATGGTTTTACATGTTAATTTGATGATGTGATCGCATGAGTATGTCCATATGATGTTTTTGAGTTAGTATGCACATTTGGTTTGGAGTCCCGAGGGCTCGAGTGAGTTTCGGGTAGGTTCCGGGATGTTTTAGTATTAAAACATAGCTGTTGTAGGTTCAAAGAAGTTGCAGATCTTTGAACCCGCCAATGCGGTCTGTATTGATTTTGTGCTGCCGCGGAGGGGCCATTGCGGCCGCAAAGGATTTTGTGCGGTCCTCAGTGGGGGCTTTGCGGTCGCACTCGATTTTGTGCGGTTCGCGGTGAGGAAGAATCCGCAGGTTCACTGGTCTAACTTCGGAAGCATATATCTTTTGATCTACAATGAATTTTTAGATGATTCAAAAATAAAAGTTGTATTCCTTCGTGTCCAGTTTCCAGAAAGATAAAAAAATTACAATTTGGACATCTGTAGAGGAAGTTATGGCCAAAATACTAAAGCATGTTACTGCAGTCAACATTGTGAGCTCCACGACCGCACTTGATTTTGTGCGGTCCGCACAGAGGGTCTCAGATGGGTATATTTAAACGGGATTTTTAGTTATATTTCATTTTCAAAACCCCAAAAACATAAGAGGCAATTTTTCAAACAACCTTTCTTCTCCAAAACATTAGTAAGTGATTTCTAACTCCTTTTCTTTACTCCTTAACTTCTTTTACAAGTTTTCATCCTAGAATCTAGGATTTTCATGGTGGAATTGGGAATTTTCAGTAAAACCTAAGAATATTGAAATTTGTGGATTCAGACCACAAATTGAGGTCGGATTCCAAAACCAATTATATATCCAGGCTCGGGGGTAAATGGGTAATCAGGTTTTGGTGCAAATTTTGGGTTTTGGTCCTAATTTTGGGTTTGGACCAAGCGGGCCCGCGGTATTTTTGACTTTTTGGGAAAAACTTTAGAAAACTTATTTCCATGCATTATAATTGTTTCATTAGCATTCATTGATATAATTAAGTAACTTGTGGCAAGATACAAGCGAGTTGGTGGTGGAATCAAGAGGTAAAGTGATAGTTGGGGCTTGAATTGTGTGCGTGGCATCGAGCTAAGTGTTTGGTGTAACCTTAGCTTGAGGGATTAGGATTTTTGTCTTAATTGCTATGTGTTAGCTATAGAGTACGACGTATAGGCATGGTGACGAGTATCTATATGTCGGTGTCAAGCATGCCCGTGAGTCTTATATTGTAATTATTATGACTCTGTTGTGGTTTATTCGTGCTTCGTATGAGAATTATCATTATTGTTCCCTTGCCGGGATGCTGGTGTTATATTATTGTTCCCCTGCCGAGATGTTGATGTTATATTATTGATCCCTTGCCGGGATGTTGTTGTTATATTATTGTTCCCTTGCCGGGATGTTCTTGTTAAATTATTGTTTCCTTGCTGAGACTCTTTTATGATTGGTGTTGAAATATGAAATGGGAGCGGGTTGCACGCCTGTAACGGTAATATATGAAATGGGAGAGGGTTGCACGCCAGCAACGTAATTTATGAAATGGGAGCGGGTTGCAGGCCTGCAATGGTAATATATGAAATGGGAGCGAGTTGCACGCCTTCAACAGTAATTTATGAAATGGGAGCGGGTTGCACGCCTGCAACAGTAATATATGTAATAGGAACGGGTTGCATGCCTACAACGGTAATATATATGAAATGGGAGCGGGTTGCACGCCTGCAATGGTAATATATGAAATGGGAGCACGTTGCACACTTGCAATGGTACAATATGAAATGGTAGCAGGTTGCACGCCTGCAACGATATTATATGAGATGGGACCGGGTTTCACGCCTGCAACGGTATTGCATGTGTACTTGTTTCCTATTTCCTTATCTTTTGCTGGTATTTGATTTATGGCGATCCTTACATTTTTATACTGTCATTCTGTTGTTACCTGTTACTCCCCGTAGCATGTTTCCCTCGCCCAACTTTAGTTGTAATTATCTGCTTCTATTTCCGTTGTATATGATTTAACTTCACAAGTTTATTTGATAGTCTGGTCCTAGCCTCATCACTATTTCACTTGGGTTAGGCTAGGCACTTACCAGCACATGGGGTCGGTTGTACTGATACTACACTCTGCACTCTTTTATGCAGATCCTAGTGCTATAGATTTCGGACCGCAGTGAGATTGCTATTTCTTGTTCATTGGGCGACCCGAGGTAGTCCTGCAGGCATCCGCATGCCTTGGTGTCTCCGTCTATTTACTATTCATGTTTCTTTCATGTATTTCCAGAGACAGTGTTGTATTTATTTGTTTCAGACCTTTATTTATAGTACTCCTAGACAGTCTGTGAAGCTGTGACACTAGTCTTGGGTAAATTTTTTATGGATTGGTATTAGTAGTATTATTAAAACTTTACAATGTTGTCTTCCACTTAATCAATTCTGTTGTTATCTAATTGTTGGATTTTAACTATTATCGGATTAGAAATGGAAACAAGGTAAATAGTTTAATTGGTTGGCTTGCCTAGCTTTCACTAGTAGGCGCCATCACGACTCCCGAGGGTGAGAAATCTGGGTCGTGACAGATAGTCAAGCGGCAATTGGAAGGACTGAGAGTGTTATGCATAACGGTAAATCTCGTCATATATGACGAAGACATAAAACCGTTAGACGGTTACTCTCTAGAGGAATTATCATGATTGACTACGTAAAGTCAAGTGATAATGTGTCAGATCCACTACAAAAGGCCTAACTAGAGAGGTAGTTGAGAAATCATCGAGGGGAATGGGCTATGGCCAAGAACAAGTCATTGTGGCGGTAACTCTATCTAGAAGACTGGAGATCCCAAGATTTAGGTACAAGGAGATCAAACAAAGTCATTAATGACGGTTCAACATTGTCAACTAAAATTTTGGCCCATTCTAATGATGAGACAATGTTCGGTACCAAGGATAAAGCATTAAGTTTTTTTAATGATTTCTAAATTTGATACGGGGTATATCAAATTGTGTATCTACTGGATGACACGTTTAGGAATCACCTATGTAAGTGTAAAGTATTAGCCACTTCAAGGAGAATTTTGTAAGGACAGTTCTCTACGCACTTATGAAACCAGGCGATGTTCATGGCTTAAACGAACACAACAATGACAACCAAAGATGGTTGAGGGTTGATTGTGTGACTTATGGTTGTCTAGGTATACACCAAAGTTTGCCGGTTAAAAGATATCAAATCTACCGATTGACCGAGTATATCTGACATAGTTCATTACGAAAAGTTCAAAGGGAAACCTACCTAT
Source organism: Nicotiana glauca (assembly GCA_026770625.1). Taxonomy (NCBI): domain Eukaryota; kingdom Viridiplantae; phylum Streptophyta; class Magnoliopsida; order Solanales; family Solanaceae; genus Nicotiana; species Nicotiana glauca. The sequence goes on from MU787258.1 coordinate 13,235, forward strand.
CCAAATGCGAATAATCATTGCTTGCGAATCACACAGTTTTTCATGCATATTTCCGTGATATATCCATTCCCCATTCAAGTGGGAAATTGTTGAGGTTTTAAGCTAAAATAAGCTTAAAAGAGGGTGAATGGGAAATGGAGGAAAAATAAAAAATTTAAGTAAAATTTTAAGTTTTCCCATTGGCGGACGTTGTCCCATATTGAAAGAGGAAAAGGTTTTTGATGGGTATATAATTGCTCTTTTTGTAGCTCTTAAAGAGTTAAGAAGAAGGCAAGCCTCGCGCCGTTGTCATTGTTGTCGCTCACACGGCTCGGCTTCGGCTTCGGCTTCGGCTTCGGCTTCGGCTTCGGATTTGGTCAATTGATTGATTAATTTTTTGGACAAAATTTGTTTGTTAATAGTAAATATTAACGTAATGTGTGTCTGTAGTGGAAGATTAATTCAAATTATTTGTTTCATTGACTGTCCATTTTTTGTAACGGGAAAATATTTCCTCTGCCCGTTTTAATTTGCGAAAATGGCCATGGCCGTTTTACGTAACTGGCCTCTGAAGAGTTACTACTCTTCATCTAAACTCAACATGTTGAGGCTATAAATTGCAGTCCATTCTCTCAGATTTTCCATACGAATTTCTGAGTTCTCCTCCTTTCTTCTACATTGTTTTAACTATTAAGAAAGCAACAGTAAGTGTGATTTGCTATTGATCTTTGTGTTCGCTGAAACATTGGGGTTTGAAGTACTGCTACACAAATGTGTAATTCGTTCAATCATGGGAGGAAATAATCCTCAACCTTGGGTACACAGAAAGAATTAAATTTCTTAAAAAAATACTATGAATTCAGTGGGCTCATATTAAAATTTTATTTCTATTTTTAATTTTTATTTATATGTTATTTCATATTCTCCAGAATTATTTTACAAATTTAGTATACTAACAGGTCATATACATGAAGCATAATTACTAAGTTGGGGAAGACGCGTTTAAGAATATGGAGTTTTTCCTACAAGCAGATTTAAGCAATGTAGCTTATGATAGATTTTAGTTTTACTATTTAATATTTTATTAGAGTACCAAAAAATAAAATAAAAATGGATAGACGGACCACCTTCATTAGGATTCGGCGGATTGGACTTTGGAGTCTGAATTGAGGCCCTCTTAACAATACTAGCACGTCTCCTTACGGACTTTCCTTATAATGTTGGTGCATGCCGCGGATGGAACTTTTGAATAATTAGTTTTTGTCACATAGAACACATACATATTAAATTCAAAATCAATAATTTGAAAAGCGTGCAAAAATGAATTAAGTGTACCGTAAATTAAGATTGAACCGCCCAAATTTAAAATTATGAATCCGCCGCCGACTGCATGTGTCATGGTGCAAATATAGTTTTCTAAATGCATATAAGTTCATCCCTTGTAGCGCTCAATTTCACTTAGTCGCGTGAGTTACAATTTTAGAACTAAATATTTACACTCAAATTTTTTAAAGCCTTTTATCCGTTGTCGTTGAGGCAAAATGTTAATGTGTACATCTTACATCTATTCTTTCAAATGATTCCGGTAGTTTATTAAAATGTTGAATGCTTCTGCGAGATGCTTAGGGAAATAAATGCACTTGCTTACTTTTTGAATTGTTTGACTATGTTAAAACCACCATTGTTGACTGATGGTTAACCTCAGCTAAGAAGAGAAGAAGACTGTGGAGGAGAGAGCAGTTGCAAATTTTTAGTTAATTTCGATATGTTCAATATCAATTACAAGAGAGAGAGTATATTGATATACACACGTGTATATATATACATGTACACAACTAACTAATCATACTTAATTAATACTAACAACCTTTCCTAACTTCTGTTATAACTAACCATTAACCACTAACTAATTACTAGCTAAATCCAATCATTTCCAGCAGTCATTGCAGCACTTCAACATCCCCCCCCCCCAAGCTAGATGGTGTGAAGATATTCAACACCCCTAGCTTGGATAGCAAATGGTAGTGTTGCATGCTCCCAAGTCCCTTTGTCAAAATGTCTGCTTCTTACTCTTCTGTTGGTACATACTCAGGATGTCCATTCCTTGTTGCACCTTTTCTCTTAGGAAATGGCAGTCAACTTCTATGTGTTTTGTTCTTTCATGTAACATAGGATTTCTAGCTATCTGCATTGCTGCCTTGCTGTCTGTAAATAATTGAATTGGAACATCAATCTCAACGTCTAGCTCCTTGAAGAGGCCTAGTAGCCATACTAGTTCAGCTACTGTCAGGGCCATGCTCCTGTACTCTGATTCTGCTGAACTTCTTGCTACTGTGTTTTGCTTCTTTGACTTCCAAGCTAACAAAGAGTTCCCCAGCTTCACCAAATACCCTGTTACAGATTTCCTTGAGTTTGGGCAGCTTGCCCAGTCTGCATCACAAAATGCTCTTAAGACTGTACTCTTTTCTGTACTCATTAACATTTCTAATCCTGGCTCATTCTCCACATACTTCACAATTCTGTAGGCTGCTTCAAGGTGTGACTTCTTAGGTGACTGCATAAATTAACTCAAGGTCTGCACGCTATATGCTATGTCTGGCTTGGTTAATGTCAAGTAAAGCAGCTTCCCAACCAGCCTCTGATATTCTCTTACATCATCTAGTGTTGTACCATCATTGAATTCACAGTGCCGATCATATTCAGCAGTGGTAAGTTTCTTATTCTGCTCCATTGGAGTTAGGGCAGTCTTGGAGCCTAATTGTTAAAACCACCATTGTTGACTGATAGTTAACCTCAGCTAAGAAGAGAAGAAGACTGTGGAGGAGAGAGCAGTTGCAAATTTTCAGTTTATTTCGATATGTTCAATATCAATTACAAGAGAGAGAGTATATTGATATACACACATGTATATATATACATGTACACAACTAACTAATCACATTTAATTAATACTAACAACCTTTCTTAACTTCTGTTATAACTAACCATTAACCACTAACTAATCACTAGCTAAATCCAGTCATTTTCAGCTGTCATTGCAGCACTTCAACACCCCCCTTCAAGCTAGATGGTGTGAAGATATTCAACACCCCTAGCTTGGATAGCAAATGGTAATGCTGCATGCTCCCAAGTCCCTTTGTCAAAATGTCTACTTCTTGCTCTTCTGTTGGTACATACTCAGGATGTACCATTCCTTGTTGCACCTTTTCTCTTATGAAATGGCAGTCAACTTCTATGTGTTTTGTTCTTTTATGAAACACAGGATTGCTAGCTATCTGCATTGCTGCCTTGCTCTCTGTAAACAGTTGAATTGGAACATCAATATCAACCTCTAGCTCCTTGAAGAGGCCTAGTAGCCATACTAGTTTAGCTACTGTCAGGGCCATGCTCCTGTACTCTGATTCTGCTGAACTTCTTGCTACTGTGTTTTGCTTCTTTAACTTCCAAGCTAACAAAGAGTTCCCCAGCTTCACCAAATACCTTGTTACAGATTTCCTTGAGTTTAGGCAGCTTGCCCAGTCTGCATCACAGAATGCTCTTAAGACTGTACTCTTTTCTGCACTCATTAACACTCCTAATCCTAGCTCATTCTTCACATACTTCGCAATTCTGTAGGCTGCTTCAAGGTGTGACTTCTTAGGTGACTGCATAAATTGACTCAAGGTCTGCACACTATATGCTATGTCTGGCCTGGTTAATCAAGTAAAGCAGCTTCCCAACCAGCCTCTAATATTCTCTTACATCATCTAGTGTTGTATCATCATTAAATTCACAGTGCTGATCATATTCAGCAGTGGTAAGTTTCTTATTCTGCTCCATTGGAGTTAGGGCAGGCTTGGAGCCTTATACTTCTTTTTCTACGATTAGTAGTCGGAGCCACAGGTGGTCTACTACTAGTGCCACGACCACCACCCCTTGTAGCAACTCTAACACTACCGACTCCAACACTAGTAGGTATAGCTGGTATCTCATCTTCCATTCCTATTTTATTTTCTTCTATTCCAAAATCTTCTTATAATTGTTCATAATCTATATTATCATTAGGCGAAGTTTCGGAAACATGTGTAAATTGGGAAATACTATTACTACCAGATGCTGAAGGACAATCTCTTTTTATATTTCCCATACCAGTAACTTTTTTACACGCTCTTTTAGCAGCATTCAATATATTATAAAAATTAAAGTATAAGCTAAAATTAAATATGCAATTAAAATAGTAAATAAAAGAAAGAGTTGGAGAGAGTGCACCGAATTCAACAATAATAGTATCACTTGATTAAGCAATTCCGATGTTACCACGAACAAACATCAACTCGTCAAGAAAGTATTTCAATTTTGAACTTCAATTGTTCAAAGTTGAAACTTCAAATTCCAAATAAAACACGATAAATTAAATTCAAGAAAAGTGAGCCAAATAAAATTAGAAGATTAAATGGTAAATTGAAGTATTGCAAATTGGAAAATAAGAGAAATTGAGATTGAGAAATGAGATTTGAGTGATGAAATAAAGAACAGGGGGGGGGGGGGAATTTATAGTTTTAAAAAAGGTTAATTTTGTAAATTTAAAAAGGGTAAAAAACTTAAAATTAAAAAAATGGCTATTTGATCAATTGATCCATTGGCTAACGGATCAGTTGCAATATCTGACTAAACCAACGAATAGTGGGCCCCATAGAATTTGAAAAATTCAAAAAACATAAAAAAAATTCTGGACGTTGAACCGGGCCGCTTGCGGTCCGATTTAACCGGTTAAGACACTATTCACACCTACCGGTTTAGACGGGTCCGGTTACCCGGTAAAATTTTCTAAACCATCCAACCCCCTCCTACCCCTACCCATCCCACCTAGCCCCTTATGAACCGGGTCGGTCCGGTTCCGGTTTGTATCGGTCTGGGCCGGTCCAGTAGCGGGTCTAACCGGCCCGTTAGATAGCTCTATGTAAAAGGCAATGATCTGTCGAAGGAAAAAGTACCATCTGTGCTGCTAAAAAAGTTCGGTTAAACTCTGACAGGGGGAGCACTACCGTGGTACTCCCAGCTGTCAGCATGATCAATCTCTACGTTTGAAGACATGGCGGATAAATTCATCACCGCCCATGCAGGGGCGAAGAAATCTGAGGCTAGGGTCAATAATATCTTCACCATCAGGCAAACGGCGGGCGAGGGGCTTCGGGATTTCCTGGACCGATTCAACAGAGTAAGGATGAGTCTACCAAACGTGTCAGAAGGGATGGCAGTAGTGCCTTTCAAAATGGGTTAAACAGGAACGGAACGAAGGCGACCAAAAAAATGCTTAGTAGACTCGTGAAATACTCCCCCAACCACATGGGAAGAAATCCACAAGGCCTACTGCGCCAAGGTAAGGGTAGACGAGAAAGACCTGAATGGGCCACTCCAACGATTGACGTCAGTCCAGACCGAGATAAGGAGAGACCAACGTAATGAGGGGCGAAGAGACCAACCGCCAAGTTTCAATCGAGAAAGCATCAGCCCTATATCCGTACATCCAACCCGCCCCCTCCACGACACACAAACACCGTGCCACGGCATACTTCCCCCTTCGAAACGAAAGAGTTATGCCTCCACTACTTTCTGGTCATTATTTCTTTGTTTCTCCTTCAGAAATAGTATACGCTTTGGAGAAGCTGGGCACGAAGGTACAGTGGCTGAAAAAAATGAAATCAGACCCAAGCACCAGGAGATCTAATGTCCTCTGTGAATTCAACCAAGAAAGAGGACACGAGACTGAGGATTGCATAGGTCTGCGGCAAGACGTAGTTAGGATGTTGAACCAGGAGTAACTGAAGGAATTGCTATGCAATAAAGGAAGAGCCAATTTCGCTCGAGGGCGCGACCCATCTCAAGGACCTCCAAAGCCACCTTCGCCAACGCGTACCATACAAATGATAATCGACGGCAGTGATGATACGACGATTAACCATGTGAAGTTCACCACCACGCATAAGCTCAAGCGGATAGTCGTTTATAAACGGTATGATGACCTCGAAGATAGTATCGTCTTCGATAAGTCAGATACCCACAATTTGTCTTTCCCTCACTACGATGCTTTGGTTATAACTTTGTGCATCGCTGATACTGATATAAAAATAATCATGATAGACAACGGAAGCGGCGCGTGTATTGTCCACCCGAGAGTCATCATACAAATGGGGATCGAGGATAAGATAATACCGTGTTGCATAACACTAACGGGTTTTAACAATGCAGTAGAGCGGACGTCCGGAGAAGTAGTGTTACCTGTCCTGGCAGGAGAAGTCACCCTAGAAATGACATTCCACATCATGAACCAGGAAACGGCTTACAACTGCCATTATAGGACGACCATGGATACTCGCCATACGTGCCGTCCCTTCAAGCTTCTACCAAGTAATCAAGTTTTCTACCCCATGGGGTATACACAACATCTGAGGTGAACCACGCACTGCCCAAGAGTGCTATCTAATCGCCCGGGACTGTACATACACCAAGCAACTGAAAGGGGTAAGTGCAAAAACATAGAAATCAGTCACGTCGGGTACCAAACCCGACGTACAGGCCGAAGCCATCAAAGATCCCGACATCGTGGAAGCCTGCAAGGCAACCGTAGAAGAGCTCAACCCCGTCTAATTGGACAACACCGATAGCACAAAAAAGACTTACATTGGGCACAACCTCTTAGAGCCAGGAAAGTACCATAAGTTTTTAACTAATAATTCTGATTTGTTTGCTTTCTCCCACTCAGATATGTCGGGCATTACAAGGGACATCGCCACCCACAGGCTGAACGTCGACCCACTCCATCCGCCAGTTCGGCAGATAAGGAGAAAATTCAATGCCACAATAAATGAGGCAGTTAGCAAGGAGGTTGGTAAACTACTCACCACCGGTTCCATCAGGGAGTCAAAATATCCCCAATGGGTCGCCAATGTGGTCATGGTCAAAAAGAAAAACGTGAAATGGTGGATGTGCGTAGACTTCACCGATCTCAACAAGGCATGCCCAAAGGACTCCTTCCCGTTACCTCACATCGACCAGCTTATCGATGCAATAGCAGGGCATGAATTGCTAAGCTTCTTAGATGCTTACTCTGGCTATAACCAAATTCTGATGGCTGAAGAAGACCAAGAAAAGACCACATTCATTACCCATCAAGGAACATACTGTTATAAGGTAATGCCCTTCGGGCTCAAGAATGAAAAGGCCATGTACCAGAGGTTAATCACCAAGATGTTCAAAGAGCAACTCGGTAAGACCATGGAGGTCTACATCGACGATATGCTGGTAAAGTCGGCAAAGAAAGAGGACCATATCGGTCACCTGAAAGAAGCCTTCGAAATACTAAGGCAGTACGGGATGAAACTAAATCCCGAAAAATGTGCCTTTGGCATAGCTTCTGAAAAATTTCTCGAATTCCTAGTGTCACAACAGGGAATCGAGGTCACCCAGATCAAATCAAGGCAATTGATGCTATATCAAAGACACTGATCAGCAAGAAACAGGTGCACAAACTAACGGGGTGCATAGCCGCCTTATCAAGGTTTATTTCACGATCCTCGAACAGATGCTATAAATTCTTCAACATACTGAGGAAGGACCATGGGCTGCAATGGAACGACGAATGCATCGACACACTGAGAAAGCTGAAAACATATTTGTCCTCGCCCCCACTGCTCGTTAAAGCGAACCCAGGTGAATGCCTACTGGTGTATCTGGCCGTTTCCGAAGTCGCGGTAAGCGCGGTCCTGGTCCGCGAAAATAAAGGTACGCAATCCCCGATTTATTATATCAGTAAAAATTTAATTGATGCCGAGACAAGGTACCCTCACCTGGAAAAATTAGCTCTGGCATTGGTCGTAGCTTCACGGAAGTTTAGACTATACTTTCAATGTCACCCTATAAAAGTAGTGACAACGTTTCCCTGAGGGATATCCTGCACAAACCCGAATTATCGGGCAGGCTCGCTAAATAGGCCATAGAGCTAAGCGAGCACGATATAACGTACCAACTACGAATGTCCATTAAGTCGCAGGTACTCGCAAACTTCGTCGTTGATTTCAGTGCGGAGATATTGCCCAAGGTAGAGCAGGAAGCACTATGCGCTTCTACATGTACTGACCTCTAGATCCTCTATACTGATGGTGCGTCTAACGCCTCGGGTTCGGGAATGGGACTCGTTCTCAGAGTCCCAACAAGCGAAGTAATTCGCCAGTCAATACGATGCCCCGAGATGACTAACAACGAAGTCGATTATGAGGTTGTGATTGCAGGTTTGAAGTTAGCCCTCAAATATGGTGCTCATCGACTCGTCCTCCATTGCGACTCCCAACTCGTGGTGAATCAGGTCACCGGGACTTTCCAAATTAGAGAGCAAAGGCTGCAAAGATACCAGTCAAAAATCCACAAACTACTACCAGAGTTCGACGAATTCCACCTCGACCAAATACCCAGGGCACAGAATATTAAAGCAGACGGCCTCGCTAAACTAGTTGCGGCCACTAAGAATATCAACACGGAATGCGTGGTCACCCTCCTTCATTCCGCGATAGACCACATCGAGGTACACTCTATAAACTTAACCTGGGACTAGCGCAATTGCTTCATAGCCTATTTTCAGTATTGAACACTACCGTAGGACAAACAAGAATCCAAAAAACTTCGAGTACAGGCAGCCCGGTAGAGCCTAGTGAACGGTGATCTCTACAAAGAAACATTTGGTGGACCCTTAGCCAAATGCCTTGGACTGCATCAAACTAGGCAGGTACTGGAAGAAGTACACGAAGGGCATTGCGGCGCCCATACGGGAAATCATGCCCTCACCCGATGTCTTATCCGTGCCGGGTACTACTGGAGCACCATGAAAAAAGAAGCCGCCGACTACGTCAGGAAGTGTGAACAATGTCAAAAATACACCCCAATGATACATCAAGAAAGATAAGTCCTTCACTCCTTCACTTCGCCATGGACGTTTATAAAGTGGGGAATGGACATAGTCGGACCCCTCCCAGCAGGGCGGGGTAAAGTGAATTTCCTCTTAGTTTTAACTGACTATTTCTCTAAATGGGTAGAAGCAGGTGCGTACACTCAGATACGTGAATAAGAAATCATCGCCTTTATATGGAAAAACATCATATGCCATTTTGGCATCCCCAAAGAAATCAACTGCGACAACGGTCATCAGGTCATCGGGAAAAGAACGACCGAGTTTTTCAAAAAATGGCACATCAAACGAATATTCTCCACGCCATACCACCCCGCCGCCAATAGTCAAGCCGAATCATCCAACAAAATAATACTGAACATATTGAAAAAGAAGCTTGAAGAAGCTAAAGGGCTATGACCTAAACTGCTACTAGAAGTATTATAGGCATACCGCACCACGCCGAAATCTAGAACAGGAGAAACACCACACTCATTGTTCTACAAGACCGACGCGGTTATACCCGTCGAGGTCGGGGAACCCAGTTTAAGGTACTCCCATAAGAGCGGAACAGGTAACGACGAAAGTAGGCTGTAGGACCTAGACGAAGTGAAGAGCAGAGAGACAGGGCCCATGTAACAATGGTGGATCTGAAGCAACAAGTAGAAAGATACTACAACAAGAAAGCCAAGGTACGATCGCTCAAAGTCGGAGACTACGTCCTCAAGGCTAAGACACAAGCTTCCAAAGATCCCAATGAAGGAAAACTGGGAACAACTGGGACGGACCATACAAAATCATAGCCACGGAAAGCAAAGGGGCATTCCAATTAGAAACAATGGAGTGAAAGACACTCCAAAAAAACTGGAACGTCGCCCATCTCAAGTACTTCTACTTCTAAAATGAGGCGTCGCCTAAGTCGCACTATTTTTCCCTCATCCGTGATTTGTCCCAATCGGGTTTTCCCGGAGAGATTTTTAATGAGGCGGCAAGGGAGACACATCAAGGGACGGAGTGTTGTTCATTACCTCGACCCGTCAACATGTTCTCCAGGGTGAAGTAATGAAGGGACTTGATATATAAGTGAATCTCCATTGTATGTGCGGAATCGACATGTGATTCTCACAAGAACTTAATCAAAGCTCCATTATATGTGCAAAGCAAACATGTGATCCTTCTCCATTGCATAAGAAAAATCGTGCCTTCCTACGGGAACACGACCAAATCTCTAATGGAGAATGGCTAAAGCCATCAACGACGACATAGGTTCGACTTCATTTGGACTACGACGGGGTCCTACTTCGACGACAGTCGAAGCAACATCCCAATGGCTAAGGCCATCAACAACGATATAGGTTCGACTTCGTTCGAACCACGACAGGATGCTGCTTCGACGATAGTTGAAGAAATATCCCAATGGCCAAGGCCATCGACGACGACATAGGTTCGACTTTATTCGGACCACGACGGGATCCTACTTCGATGACAGTCGAAGCAACATCCTAATGGCTAAGGCCATCAACAATGATATAGGTTCGACTTCGTTCGAACCACGACGGGATCCTACTTCGACGACAGTCGAAGCAATATCCCAATGGACAAGTCCATCGATGGCGACATAAGTTCGACTTTGTTCGAACCACGACGGGATCCTACTTCGACGATAGTCAAAATAACATCCTAATGGCTAAGGCCGTCAATGACGATATAGGTTCGACTTCGTTCGAACCACGACGGGATCCTACATTAACGACAGTCGAATTAACATCCCAATGGCTAAGGCCATCAACGGCGATATAGGTTTGACTTCGTTCGAACCACGACGGGATCTTACTTCGACAACAGTAGAAGCAATATCCTAATGGCCAAGGCCATCGACGACGAAGGTTCGACTCCATTCGGACCACGACGGGATCCTACTTCGACGACAGTCGAAGCAACATCCCAATGGCTAAGGCCATCAACGATGATATAGGTTCGACTTTGTTCAAACCACGACGGGATCCTACTTCGATGACAGTCGAAGCAACATCCCAATGGTCAAGGTCATCGACGATGACATAAGTTTGACTTTATTCGAACCATGACGGGATCCTACTTCGACGACAGTCAAAACAACATCCCAATGACTAAGGCCATCAACAACGATATAGGTTCGACCTCGTTCGAACCACGACGGGATCCTACTTCGACGACAGTCAAAGCAACATCCCAATGGCCAAAGCCATCGACGATAGCATGGGTTCGACCTAGGTCGAACCACGAAGGGATGTTACTTTGATGATAGTCGAAGCAACTTCCCATTGGCCAAGGCCATCAACGAAGACATGAGTTCAACCTTGTTCGAACCACTATGGAATTCTACTTCGACGACCGTTCAAAATAACGTCTCACGTACGTGATAGATACAGGAGAAAATGAACCAACAAAAGTAATTTGCACATTTCATCAAAACATCATTTACATTTCCCTTTACAAAAAGGGGGATCCAAGTATGACCCGCACAAAAATTCCCAAACAAAAGAAAATACAAACTAAGTCTGCCCATCATCCCCAGTGGCATAAACATCCTCATACTATGAATCCGAGGCGAGGTGACCCACATCGTCGGAGTTGATATCGCCCCCGTCGGGAGTATAAGGTTCATACCCACAGGCATCACGAGCCGCATGTGCTGCGGTATGAACGACCTCAAATTCCGCCTCGGTCACCCTTCCCTCGACAAGAAAAGCCCTATACACATCTAGTCGAGTCACTCAACCCATATTGACGACGAGTCACAGTCGGGTCGACTGCAGCATGAGACGTAGAAGGCTGAGAGCGTCGGCTCGCCTCCTCTGTCCTTAGTAAGGCCATTTGAACGTTCATTGTAGCCAGCTCTGCCTCCAATTCTCTTACGCCCTTCGAGTTCTGCAACCCGACGACCAGAGGCTTCCCTCTTCCCAGTCACTTCCAACCTAGAAATATGGAGGGCATCTTCCAAAGACACCGATTTAGAAATGGCTGCCGCCAGCTTATCGGCGCTAACGTTTAACTTGCCCTTGAGCCCCTCTACCTCCGCCGTCCCAATACTTAACTCAGCGGTCAAGCCGGCGACCCTCGCTTGCAAATCGATGTTCTTAGCCGTAACCCCCTTGCTCAATTCGAGCTCATCCTCATTCTCCTTGAGAGAGGTCTCCAACTCACTATTATGGGCAACGACCCTCATAAGATCTCTTTCCCTCTCCCTCAACTCCTCTATTTGACACTCCAACTAGCCCTCCCGCTACTTAATCCCTTCACAGAACACCGAAACTCAGGGTCCTGGCAATAAATATCAGACATCGCGCGATGCTTGGTGCGATACTGTTGATACTTGGACGACATCTTCTTGTAAAGATCCGTCCTTCTTCCCTCTCGACGATCCATCTCCACTTCCAGGACGAGAGTCTGACAAAAGAAAAGGACAAGTTAGAAACAAAGTGTAGAGCAACGATTAACATATCAATGCAACAACACGAAAAAGAATGAGGGGGGAAAGAAAGAAAGGCACACACCTGCAGGGCCATACCAGCGACCTTCCGAGATAACTCCACGTCACTCATCGCCCCAAGCATCTCGCTTTCAAGAGTGACACATAGGGGAGCCAGGGCCAACGCCACTGGCTCGCTATTCAGCAGTAAGTTGTAGTTTCCCGGAACGACCACATGACGGTCAGATCCGTCCGGCCTCACCTCCATGTATGGCGACCCACAAATTCATTAACCCTTTCTGGGTCGATATCAGAACCAGAGTCGTCACCCCCAACATGGGGTACCCCAATATTAGACGACGCTCTGCCCTCAACGAGGCACGCCGAACCAATCCCTGGATCAACTCCTTCCACTCGGGGAGATCGCCTCGACAAAATGGCATCGACCATGAACACGTGCACTAGGGCTATTCGGGACGCCCTGCTATCGTCAACATCCGTGGCCATACCTTTACCCAGCTCCAGTCTTCTTCTCTTTCTCTCCAACGACTCGTCCCCGTCAGACGATTCACCCGACATGGGGCCGGTGCCGAGGAAGCTCCTTCCCTCGTGGCCACAATTCGAGATGAATCTCCCAACTGTAGCAGCGACTTGCCTAAAGGTGGGAATTAGAGCCCTACACCTGGAAGCTCCTCGACCTGTTAACACAAAATATCATACCATTAAAGTACACTCACACAACCAACAGGGCAGCAAAGTACGACATTTACCTAAAGAAACTTTGGGGCCGTATCGCTTCATGAAGGCGGACCGGGTTCGAGTTTCTTCTTCATGGGGTAACAGATGGGCAACCCAATCCCTAAGGCCCGCAATAGGGCGAGGCAGACGACCCATCGCTACGAAACAGCAAGAAAATGAGCTTCATAGCAAATGCAAGAGAAAAGAGAATAAAATGAGCAACGACACTTACGTTTTTCGTCCCATCGCTCCGAAAATCCATCAGGAGTAGAGGCGACGTGCTCAGTCTTGACAATGAAATACTTATGCCCAAACTTACGGCTTGCCCAGTCATCCGTCCCAACCACGAGAGCTTTTGCACCATGATGTCTCAAATGCACCACGGTACCCCTGAGAAAGCCAGGCGTGAACAGGTGCAGAAGGTGGTGGATAGAAACATCACACTCCGCCAATTCTGCATACTTGGTCAGTAGCAGAAGTACCTTGATCGTATACGGAGTAAGTTGTGCAGGGCAAACCTGATAAAATCTACAGAATTCCTCTGCTAGAGGGAAGAGAGGAAGAGTGTAGCCAATCATGAAGGGATACTCATAGAAAGCGCAATATCCCGGTCTGTGGACATCTTTGTAATCCCCTACCGCCGGCACCATTTCTACATGGGCTGGAATGCCATATTTTATATAAAGAGTGTTGAGATGGACACGATCCGTCTCCGAAAGCACGGAGCTTGGAGTGGGAGGAGGTTCCTTAAGGAAGTCACTCCGAGATAGAGGATGTCTGGGTAACAAATCCCCCATTGTAAGAGGGTTGTCGCCCTCTTCTACCACCACATCCCCGCTGTTAGAGGGTGGCACCGAGGATGACGGAACAACCTCGGAAACCTCTTCATGAGGACGACGAGATTTCGGCAGAATAACGGTTAAAAGAATACTAATGAAGAAGAAGAAGGTAGAAGCTTCAAGCCAAGAATGAAAGAAGAAATAGGAAGATAAGAAAGCAAACAAGGTAGAATGAAAGAAGTTCTTCGAGAGAGAAATGCCCAAAGATCTTCAAAAATACAAATCCCCACCTATTTTGTAGGGTTGGGTGGCGCCAGAATCGAGGCGGTAGGTCTCAGGGCTGCGCAAGAATCGAAGCATCAAGCCATCAAATCCTTGTCTCGAAAACCTGCATAATGATGACGCGTGTGGAGCTGACATCACTTCTTGGTAAGGAGTATCACCCGTCGTTTTGCTAGGCATGATGACCACTCCTCATTTACCAGATCGCAATGTTCCCATGGGTCAAATTCCTCCAAGAAAGCGTGTGAAGTCCGCTTATCGAGGACGCGTCCATTCACAACCTCGACAAGCGGAGAGACTAACTGTATGGGTCCAAATTTGACCAACCACGACCTACGGTGAACACGATCAATGGGTGGTCCACGGCCGAGCCAACGTCCCAAAAGGAACGACCTCATTATAAAAAAGGAAAATGTACGACCCTTGTAATATTGTGAGCCCATTAGGGGACATTGGGAATATTCGGTCGAATATTCCTGGTAGATTGTCTCTGACAATCTAGGATAGTTTCTCTTAGTATATAAGGGAGATGAAGGGCTTTAGAGAAGGGGGACAGAACTTTGTGAGGAACATAACTTATGAAAACGTGAAATATACTATTGATCTATTCTTCCTTTTGCTGAATCTAGTACTTATTATACTCAGCTAAGATTACCCATTCTCTTTTAATTAATTTGTTCAAAGGGATTCCTATATCTTTTGAGTGAAACGCTTTTCTCGGGCGGTCTTTAAAGTATTGTCCATGGATCAAGCGGGGGACAACACTTGTTAAATTTAAAATTCTGCCCATGAGACAAGAACAAAATTCAAGACCATCCACTTTGAGGGTTATTCATGTACTTCGGCCAACAATTGGTGCTAGCTATTAGAATTTACTTGTGTACTCCACCCACCAATTGGTGCTAGCTGTTGAAATTTGACACGTTAAACGAATCATGATTTAAACGCTCTTAGATCTGCATATACTTCCTCTGTAGTTTACGTGATATTTTTTTTTTATTAATCTACTCAAAAAGGAATTACATTTTTATATTTAAAAATAATGTAATTTTAAAATTCTGAAAAAAATGTTATCAAATGGTAGAACATGTTCAATACTATAAGTTTCAAAAGTCTTATTGCCACACAAAAGCTATAATATTTAGGGACCTTTACACAAATAGCTGTCCATATTCACTATTATTTTTTCTAACCATATACATAGTTTATACATTGATTATACACATGTAATACAGAGGTTATGCATATATTACACCTCCACCGGCTATTTTGTTTTTAAGCAGTCGGGTGGGCGGCTATTTGAGCTAATTCTTCTAATATTTAAGACCATAAGTTTAAGTTTTCATCTCTTTCTTAAACTCTGTGTCGGGTAAAATTATGTCACATAAACGAAAACGGAATACACTGAACAGCAACAATCTATCAGCCAACTGGGAAGCAAGTCCATTGATGGGGAGGGGAGAGAATCACAGTTGCCCTTATAAAAGGGTTCGCTGGGTTCAGTAATTTAACTGACTGAAATCGTACTCAGTTGACGATCTGATATGCTCATACAACTAAAAACGGAAATGAACCAAAACTGCTATTACTCATTATAAAGCAGCTAATACAAAACTCCTGCAGATACGCTACTATGCAAAATATTGACTCAATAGATTGTATTAACCATGACATTGAACTCTTATCTTACAGACACCATATTTCTGATAATATATCTTACAGTCACTATTTAATTATTTAAAATCAACTCTTAACTAGAAAAGATGAGAATTGGGCTATGCATATAGAAAAGTTAGCTATATTAAACTGACTATCTTGATGAATTACAAAAATAACTTAACAAAGTAAAGGAAGATAATTCTTTAACAATCCAAGATGGCTTGTTCATTCCTAAAGTTAATTCCATTATCCAACTAAAAAGAGGTTAAATCAAAGTCCACTTCAATTTCAGTTGAATATACTCTTCAAGTGCCTCTTGCCTCCAGTGCTTCCTTTCCAACTTCCTGCAAACAGAGAAACAAATCAAAATCAAAGGTAAAATTATCTACCAAGTACAAGTGCATCGAGATCTTTAGCAGGAATAGAACCACTGTTTTACTGGACAACAGCGTGCCTTGCTTCGCCGTGGGGAAACCAGGAGGAGTCCTAAAAGAGACTTTCAAAGTATTGAATAGAACAAACCAAAAATGCAAGATGGTATCATCTGCCATAACTTCCAAATGGATTTTGTGTCCTTCCACTGACCCTAGCTCCTGCAGCTTCCTTGATTTGATTGGGCATTCCCAGTGAACCCCAAAGAGGCAGAAGAATATTCTCCATATCTCTCTTGCTATGACAGTGGAGTAGGAGTTGACATATATCTTCAGAAAATGTTGGTAAGTAGATATAGAACCTACTGCTGGGTGAGCAGGGGTAGGAACTTTGCCAAATGCTCTTTCCTATTCGTCGAGCTTTATCAGCTATAACACAAATAACCCCTAGCCCATTCCTCTTCTGACAGTTTAATGACGTCTTTTGGCCATACTTTTTTTGCCGCAGCTTCCTTAAATGATTTTGGTAGTGGATTTGTGACTCCAACTCTTTCCTTCTTCCAGCTTTCTCAACGAATCTAAGGCTCTTTTTCTTTTTGAAAAAGTCATTATTAAATTTTTTCTCTAGCCAAATATTACAAAAAATGTCAATAGGAATCGTATTACAGTAATATACGCTGCCAGTGGATAGAGACTGTCCATCCCAGCTACTTAGAGCAAGTTTAATGCATCCTGACATGGCCCGGTGAACTCCAAAAACAGCAAGGAACATTTCATAAATTAGTCTACTAAAGGTGCAGTGAAGCAGTAGATGATTCACCGACTCACTAGCTCCTTCACACAGTAACCATCTACTGCACTTGATGAGACCCCTGTTCTGTAAATAATCGTGTTAGACAAGCTTCATGGGCAGCACTCCAAATAAAGCATGCAACTCTCGGATTTCAAGCCAATTTAAAAAGAACTATTGAGGTCTTACACTTTATGTCCACCTCCTCATGTTTATGAAATATGACTTTGGCTTAGATTTCTCCAAGCAATGTCAAACAGTCCAAGACATGAAACAAGAAAAAAGGAGACAACTCGTCCCTGTAATAAGATTGTAAACTCTCAGTCTGCGCTGTGTTTAAATGAGGTTGAAGATAGACTTGTTTGTGTTTTTCCAGAAAATGAGATGACTGGATCGAAGGGCATGAAGTGGTGGAATAGAGGAAGATACACGGTAAGAGAAAGGCTGTCATAGTGGTGGTGGTGACGAAAAGGTGAAGGACGGCGGCAGTGGTTGAAGAGAGAAAATGGATTCATTTTGGATGATATTTTATTGAGAAATGTATATTTTTAGCCACTCCAAAAAATAATAGCCAACAAAATACATATTTTTTGTATATATGTGTATTATATACACATAATATACATATTTTATACACTTTTTTTGGCTAGGGAATGCAATTAGATTCAGCCGACTAGCCAATTTTGTATTTGCCCTATTTTATTTACAAAAATGGGACCTTACCAACTTATTCAAATTTGCTACATTTCAGCTGACTGATTAACAAAATGAGGCTTAGTACCCAATTTGACGCCTGTACTTGCACAGGTATTTTTAATGCCGACCCTTAACTTCATAACCTCTCAAATAGACACTTTCAGCAAAAACATATATTTTAAACACGCCCAACCTTGTGTGTTCCTCACTTGCTCTAACAAGGATAATAAACCAGATCTACATCAGATAAACTCCTGCCATGATATCATTATCATCAACCATAAAAGAACTTCTTTGTCCTCTTTTCTCCATTTTTTTCGTCCGTTGTTAAGTTCAAACATACACCCAAAAATACAACCTCCACCACTTCTCCCCTCAAAAACACTCTCAAAATCTCACACCAACAGCACTAATATAAGTATTTTCATAGATTGTCCCGTGCCACCAGCAATGATGACTTTCTGAAGGGACACTGGAGCTCCATCATCTCCTTATTTTATATCTTTATTTTACTTTGGAAGACGAATCAGCACATGGATTTGCCATCTTATGCGTCTGAGGATATCATGAAATGTATAAAGACGTTTGACAAAAGTTGCAAGCACCGAGATCTAAGCTCTATCACTTAATAATGAAGTGAGAGAACGGAGAAGAAAGAGATGACTTTTACCATCTTTAGCTATATTTCTCAGTGGCACGCGCCTTTAAGTCGTGTATACCACACACTTTTCCAACTCAGCTATTTATTTGTCACATAAGTTCGGTCAATGTTCGGAGGCATCTAAAACAGTAGATTTGTACAGGTTCAGGTTCTTGGTCGAGAACCCTCAAAGTTGGGAAGCCAAAATTCGAATTCGATGCAAGATGCAAGTACGGGTGTCTATTTGAGTATTAAGCCTAAACATGAGGGGCATTTCAAAAATTTGAACTTTTTCCTTTTCTTTTATCCACGTGTCTCGCTTGCGTGGCAATTTAAAATGGTTGGCATAAATAGCCAGCTGGAGTTTCGTTAGAAATGAAAAGGCATATATGATAAGTTTGGTAACTGCGAGTTATATTTGAAGCAAACTTTTAAAGGAGGGAGTGGATTACTATTTTCGCAAAATTCAAGGTAAATTTCGACATTTTCCCTATTATTATTTATCACAGAATCTTAGCCGCAAACTCAACTTAATATTAATGTACAAGCAAGCAAGGCATCACTACGTTTTTCATTTGGCATCTACCCAGATGAGTGAACAATTTACATTAAAGCCTTATACTCTAGGAATTTTACAAAACCAAGGGCAAAAAAGGGAAAAAAATCAGAAATATTTCTGGTTGTATTTACTCATGTTTGTCTTTCCCCACACAAGTGGTTCAACAAAAGCATCTTCTTGCTATATTTAAGTATCAAAATAAGAATTTTCTGTCAGGGTATCTCAAGTAACAAGATAAAGTCGTTTTACCACTAGTATCATGTACTTTTCTAGGCTTCCGCTTCTCCCAGAATCTATCATATGATCAGTATTTGTCCTGGGTTATCTTAGGAAAAAGTCCTTAGCCACATAGATCGAGCTACCAAAAGACAAACACCATAGAAACCACAAAAACAAATATCATTTAATTGACCCATTTCACAACAAAATAAATAAATAGTAAAGGAGATTGTATACCTTGTCTGAGGCTTTAACTATACTTTTGGTCTGCAAAAACTGACAATCTTTTCTTCATGAAATCCTTTACGAGCACGGATTCGGAAAGTTGCCCAAGGTGTACGAAGAGTGAGATTTTCAACTTTTACGGTCATGAAAAATTCACGATATCTACTCAACATAAAGTTCACTGTTTCAATCTTTATAGCCTTGTACTTGTAAACCTGCAAAGACAATCACTATCATTTTTAAAACCCATCACATCATAATGATGAACGATATTAGGGGGTGAGGTAGACTATCCACACAAAGCAAAGATGCATAGAGGCATACACTGGTTTTGTTAAATTCCTCGATAGCATAAGTAGCCAATTCCATCAGCATGTCAACCTCCCTCTCAAAATCTAGATATGGTACATAAAAAGCTGCCTTGGCATTACCGGGATAGACGTCAATGTCAAAACCCTGTCAAACAAGCCAAACTGTCATAAATTGCCATCAAATTGATGACAAAACGAGGCTCTGAATTACATAGATCTTTCCACATTTTAGTTATGTAGAGATAGCTATGTCCTAAGGATTGAGCAAGCGAAAGCCTTGGGAGATTATTTTTAATAACAGCAGTGTCTGCACTAGTATGCATTCACCTCGACTGTTCTACCACCTACCTCCTACTAAAATCAACTTATTGTGAAAGTTCTTTTCTTAGAAGTCCTTTTCAAAAAAGTGCTTTTGCTGAGAAGCATTTTATGTTTTGCTAATCAATTTGAAAAGCACTTTTGAGCAACAATAGCCAAGCTTTTAAAAAGTGTATTTTCTCAAACGTATTTTTCTAAAAATACTTTTGGGTAAAAGCTACTTTTTTCAGCTTCTCTAAAACAGCTTCTACTTCTACTCAAAAATATTTTTTTTCATCTAAAATCTTGGCTAAACACCTTAACTTTGAAAGAAAAGCATTTTTGGCCAAAAAGAAAAGCTTGGCCAGACAGGCTATTAAAGAGATAGAAATAAATCACCAATCACATTTGTATCACATTCGCCTTTGCTGGGATGTGAACCCTAGCCACCAAGATTCTCATCCCGTTACATTGACCGCTAGGTCATATACCCTTGGGTGTTAAAGGAGATGATAGTGAAATTAAAACTAAGCTAAAATTCATCAATTAGGCCATAATGCAACCAAATGGTAACAAACGAATAAATTTAGTTCAAGTGTTCAACAACATGAAGCTAAAATGCTGATCAATCAAGGAATAAGAACCACTTAAAGATCTAAGAACTATGTAGCCAAGACAACAGCTTTGAGGAGCGCGAGATTGGGTGAAGCTTGAGAACAGCTCGGCTTGACTCGTCCGGAATGCTAGTGAAGAGGGAAGAAAGGAAAAAGCTTTGAGCAAATGGTAACCAGCGGTTGGAATTCTTAAGGATTGGGATTCTTCCCCGAACTTACCTTCATGAAAGTTTCAGACGTTACAAATAACAGCATATCCGGGAAAGGATAAAAGAGAGAGAGTAAGAACCAAAAAAAATAGGAGCAAGAGAAGACATACAAGAACTGAAATTTCAGATTTTTATCTTATACTATCTCATTGTTAAGAATTGATGTATCTTATCTAACAGTTCTATTTTACTTCGATATTAAGATTACACAAAAATACACCACTAGGTCAAAAAGCCAATTCGTAATGCTGGAACTAGGCAGAATCAAAAAGCAATTTTGGAATTCCTTTGGCTTAGAATTCTCGAAACAGATTATTATAATGATGAACTTTAGCTTGATTACAGATTGTCCAACTTCATAATGGTGTACTATAAAAAAACGAGGAAATTGAAAAAACTAGGAAGAAGAAGAAGAAGAAGACAAACATGGCTTTGGATAATCTGACGGAAGTATCTAGAATAAATTTTGCGAAATTCATCACGATACTCCTTGAAGAAGGGGTCGGGCAAAAAATCGACATCGTTCCAGAGATCCTCATGAGCCAGGTATTTGCGGGGCAGTTCCCTCTGCCAAACGAAGAAACCAGCCTCGGGAACTAGGGAACGGAATCTTGTACAAACCACACAGCAAATACCCAAAGCTTTGGCATCGCCGATAGTGTCGAAGATCCGGAGCACAAGCGAGTCGGGTAACCGCTCGAAGCAGTCGATCGGTGAACTCATCGACAAATTGGGCTCTTCGAGGGAGAAGACAGATTTCTGAGGAAGACTAGAGTCAAAGCCCAAAATAAAATCGGGTTTTTCATCTCGATAGTCAATAATAATAATAATAATCTATATCTATCTATACTATATTGAAAGCTATATTGAAAGCACGAAAGCCCTTATTAAAATGCCGTTCGTATTTTTTACCCCTTTAAAATAGAGTTCGCACTAGACACAATAATCATTTAATTATTCCCATAATATTTACCATTTTGAAATCAATTAAAACTTTACTTATTAAATTTTTCTTTACAAAAAAAATTATAATATTTAGGACATCAAAATCAATTAAGTTTCCCATATAAAAATCAAACAATTAGTTTATAATTTTCTTCTTCTTATTCTATGTGCATCGAATATTTTAGGAAGGTGCAAAGTTCCGTTTTATGTAGTACACTTTTCTTCCAATAATATATTTAAACTACTCTATATACATCAATTTATATTATTATGTACTTGAAAATATACTTATGTTACTAATCGAAGTTTTTTGTTGCTATCTATAACTTTAGCCCATTCTAACCATCTTAAAATCATGAGTACTATGAAAAGGTTAAAATCGAAGTTTTTGAAATAATACTTGACAACTGTAAAAAAAAAAAAAAAAAAAAGTAGTATATAATTCAGTGTAGTTGAAAAATAAGGTAAAATACTCTTAACTTAACCACTAGATAAATTTATATTTAATATTTAAAACTTTTAAATCAAGTAAAATTTTAGTTATTAAATAACTCTTTATTATACCTATAAACAAAATTCTAATATTTTAAATATTGAATAAATTATTTACTTAGTTGAAGTGTGTAACACATCTATAATATCTTTCATGCTAATTTTTTAATATGTATAATTTTGAAATCAACTAAATTTTATCTATTGAACTTTTGTATAATATTGGAAACTACACTCAATAATTATTTCGACTTCCAAACATTATTTATTCTCAATGTTTTAGAATCTATTGAGTAATTATAAAACAACACACAATCAATTATTATTTTTTATTAACGTATGCAAACTTAAAACAATAATGATAAAATAATAGAAGAAAAATTGCCTCTAAATGAGTTGTGGTTAATTATCTTTTCTTTTTGAAAATATTTTAATAAATGAAAGCTTCCTAATATATATATTTTTTTTAAACCCTCCCAAATTAGAAGGAGGCGCTTACAACTGAGCAAACCTCACTTGTATATATATATATATATAGAGAGAGAGAGAGAGAGTCAACTTTAATTATTTTTAACGTTTATATTTTCAAATATTAATTTTTTTCAGACCAACCTCATCATGATAAAAGTAATTAATTTTAATTATTTGATCATTGCCAATACATAAAATAACAATAATTATCATACGATATTCTTATAAAACTATAAGGACTTTTATTGCGCTGGATATGAGATCAATATATATACTTTTAGAAAGTTATATATTTTATTTTATTTTTTATTATAACTCAAAACATTGTTTGATATTATTTATGTAATTTTTAAAGAAGTTGTTTACTTATTGATAAAGGGAACAGGCGCAAAGTGCGCACCCTACTTTTAGCGGAATTCATTTGTGCTTTTACTTTTTTAAAATAGAGTTCACACTAAACAAAATAGTCATTTAATTATTTCTTAATATTTAGGACTTTGAAAAATTAAAATATCTCTTATTAAATCGTCCCTTTTTTTAAATAAGTATGAAGTTACAATATTTAGGACTTTAAAATTAAATAAATTTTTACCATATATATAAATTATTAAAAAGAATGAAAAATCACCAACGACCCAGAATTAGCAACTAAATCACAAAATCTTTACCACGTTTATTCTGTCAATCTCCCAATCCTTCACTAATAAAGATGTTGTACCCTTCATATTTTCAATTCGAACAATATCAAGTATTATTAATGAGTTATATTTACCTATAATTAATAAAAGACTAGAATTAAACCTTTGAAAATATTTAGTTAAAGTCCAAACATACTTACAACGAAAATGTAAACTCAGATTTAACATTGTGAATCCTAATATATTACACGCAAGACATATTTTTCAAATAATATATATGTCAGTTTAAAGAAGTTTTTATTTAATCTACGAGTGCACGCGCATCGCGCGTACTCTAAAACTAGTAATAATAATAATATAGAGAAGTCACTGTCCAAAAAGATATTGGAGAAAAAATTCGAAAAGAGGTAATACTTCATAAAATTAGACATCACACCGCAATAACAAATTAATGAGGGCTAGAAGTGAATTAAACATTGCTTCAAAAAAGGTTATTAAAAGGTTGCACTTGTTATCTTTTTCTTTCTTAATAAAACCAACAAAAAAAGTAGGTTGGGGTTGCACTTGTTTCCCCCTATAGGTGTATGAGATGAAATTGGTTGATAACAAGTGATCAAATAGCGAGATGACACGTGAAATCGAGGATAGATAAAAGATGAGTCAGTAAATAACTGACATCGAATACGAAGGGTGTAACCGCAGAGGCGGATCCAGGATTTTAAGTTTATGGGTTCCTGTCGTAATTTCAAATTAATATACAATAATAACTGGGTTCACAAATAGATATTTATAAATATTTAATAATTTTTTTAACAAAAATTCAGGGTCTACGTAAAAGTTACTGGGTTTTCGGAAACCCGTATCTTACACCATAGATCCGCCCCTATGTAACCAGTACGAGATGTATCCCGCAGTAAAGCCGATAGTAGAGATTCAAAGCATCGGATAGCATTTAATGAGTAGCCATTATAGAGAATATTTGCATTCAAAGCCATCTGTTATACACCCATCAATGACGTTTTTATTCTCATTCAAGAGGAGCTTGATTTTAGGATCTTGTTCCCCTAAGTAGAGGCTATAAATAACAAGATTAACAACTATTGTATGGGAGGAAACATTCTGCACAAAAAAGCTATAGTCTACTATTTTACGCTCAATCTAAATCCCAGTATGTTGATTTTGTTGATTTCATCAGTGAAACCCGCAAAAAATGGGATGAAACAACCCCAGTTCGCCAAGGACAATATCCTCGATATGAGCAGGGCACAACTCCTGATGATGCGGAGGAAAAATATGTTGCAGAAACGGTTATACTCTTGAGAGAGTAGCAAAGAGCAATTATGGACCACCTCTCAAGGCAAGATCGTGTGTTGACGGAATTGAAGCAAGCGTTATCAGGCACTTCCAACAACGCTAATGGAAGAGCCTTGGTTCATCCTAATGCTCCCGCAAATCAGACGACACAAATGGCGATAACAACACTCCAAGGGATGAGGTTAGTTTCGATAGAGCCGGAGGTACTGGTAGTGGAACTGGGAACAATAACTTGAATGATCCTTTCAAAATCGAGCTCGTGATATTCATGAGAGAGATGAATGAACGAGTGGATCAGAATGCAAAGGAGTTTCATGCTTGGATGGATCAAATTTCGAGTGCATTGCCGGTGTTGAAAGGTCCAAATTCAAAAAAGTATATGCAATTGCCGTTTAAACTAAGTGCGACGCCAGAGTTAATCCCAAAGAGATTCAATATGCCGGACATACCAAAGTATGATGGGATTTCTGATCCGCAGGAGCATATCACGACTTACACCATGGCAGTGAAAGAACACAACTTGTCTTAACATGAGATCGAATAGGTTCTGTTGAAGAAGTTTGGTGAAACCCTCACAAAGGGGTCCCTAACATGGTATTCAGTCTTGCCCGAGCATTCAATCGATTCTTTTGAAATGCTTGCAAATTCATTCATCAAAGCTCATGCCGGAGCAAAAAGGTTCAAGCTAGAAAGGCGGATATATTTAGAATTTTGCAGGATGAATCCGAGCTACTGCGAGAATTCGTGATTCAGTTCTAAAAAGAAAGGATGATGTTACCAGCGGTTCGGGATGAATGGGCATCATAGGCATTCACGAAGGGTCTAAATCCACTGAGTTATAATGCCTCCCAAAAACTGAAGGAGAGCTTGCTTGAGTATCAAGCAACCACAAGGCGGATGTCCATAACCGCTATGAGTCAAAGATAAGGATACAAGATGATCAACTTGTCTCTTCGATGTCTTCCAAAGAATAGGGCCGGGATAAAAATTAGGATAAGTTTAAAAATGACTTTGATACAGATCAGAGGTCTTTTAAGGATCATTTTCTACCTTACGAGAGAACTGATGGACATATCATTAAAGCGTTCCAGTCATCGGATAGGTTTACCTCCTATAGAAGGACGGATCGCGGTCGAAGTAGCAGCTCATTGCAGGAAAAAGAGGCACAGTATCTCGGGATCCCCCATATCCCAAGTTATCTGAATACAACATCAATATCAACCTGGTAGAACTGGTGTTAGCAATGAGGAACATCTAAGAGGAACGGTTTCCAAAACTAATCTGATCGGATCCTAGCTAAAGGGATCCTAATTTATGATGTGAATTCCATGGGACTCAGGGCCATAGAATTGGGGACTGCCGACATCTTTGTGAGAAGGTGCGATGTTGCTAAAGAATGGCCATCTTAGAGAGTTTTTAAGTAATCGTGCCAAAACAACTATGGTCGGAGCCGGGACGATATAGAGCCATCAAAACTGGCAGTAGGATCACCCCGAATAACGATCAACATGATCTTTGGCGGGAATGAAATCAATGGGGTAACATTTTTGGCAACAAAGAAAATGAAAATATCAGTTACTCATGGAACGAGGGTCCGGGAAGTCTTGGAAGATGACATCACCTTCACGGAGGAGGACGCTGATAGACTTCTTCTACCATACAATGATTCTTTGGTAATCTCTCTCAATGTTTTAGAGTTTAAAATTAAGCGTGTTTTGGTTGATCTAAGAAGTTCGACTAATATCATACAATGGAGAGTTCTAGAGCAAGCAAAATTAACCAAGAACATCATTCCAATGATAAAGCTTTTAGCTAGCTTCAATCTCACAAGCGTGACAACCCTAGGAGAGATTCTGCTACCCACTTACGTCGAAGGTGTAACAAAGACCATCATGTTAGAAGTGGTAGATGGAGACGTGGGTCACAATGTAATCCTCGGAAGGCCATGGATACATAATGAAGATTGTGCCCTCGACGTATCATTGGTTATTGAAGTTTCCAACACCCAAGGGGATCAAATAGATAAAAGGATATCAACCGACGGCAAGGGAGATGAACGATGTGACTGTTCCAGTAGTAAAGGAAAAGAAACCGGCAAATAGCAATTAAAAGAGTCAGTGCCTTCTCCCTTTCCAATTGAAGATGATAAAGGCGAGGAGTCATCGGAATCTTATTAGCTTCCAAGGTCTTTTCAGGTATTAGAAGAAACAGATACAACCAAGGAAACCGCAGAAGAGCTCGAGCAAGTGTCCCTATTCGAGGAATTTTTGGAAAGAAAACTTCATTTAGGAATGGGGTTAAATCCCGAACTCAGGTTAGAATTTATAAATTTTCTTAAAGCTAATGTTGACTACTTTGCATGGTCATACTCGGATATGACAGGTATCTCATTGCAGGTGGCGGTCCACAAACTAAGTCTAGACATAAACTTCCCACTAGTAAGGCAAAAGAAACGTCCAATAACATCAAAAATAGTTTTGTTAAAGAAGAGGTAACTCGATTACTCAATATAAGTTCAATTTAAGAGGTAAACTATCCGGATTGGCTAGCTAACGTAAAAGTAATGTCTAAAAAAAATAACAAATTTAGGATATATGTAGACTATAAAGATGTGACGACCCAAAGGGTCATCACCTATTTTTTCTTTCATTCCGTGCTTCCGAGGCCTTGAAAACCTCATTTTAACTTGCCTCGATCTGCATGCACAGTCCGAGTGCGTAGTCGGAAAGCTTAAATATGAATTTTGTGTAAAAATTGATGAATTTTGATATTAATATAATTAAAGTTGACTTCGGTCAACATTTTGGGTAAATGAACCCAGACCCATGATTGGACGGTCTCGGAGGGTCCGTAGAAAAATATGAGACTCGGGCGTATGCCCGAAATTGAAATCCGAGGTCCCGAGCCCGAGAAATAAATTTTTAAGAGAAATTATTTTTCTGAAATTAATATGGAAATTTGGAATGAAAATGGATTAGGAAGTATTGGTATCGGGCTCGTATTTTGGTTCCGGTGCCCGGTATAGGTCTTATATGTGATTTAAGCACTTCCTGTGAAATTTGGTCGAAAACGGATGTCGTTTAACGTGTTTCAGACTTAAAATAGAAATTTGAAGTTTTATGAAATTTGGAAGAAATCATGGATTTTAAAGCTTAATTCATTGTTTTTGGTGTTATTTTGGCGATTTGATCGCATGGTTAAGTTCGTAGGATGTTTTAGAGTGAGTGTGCATGTTTGGTTTGGAGACCCGAGGACTCGAGTGAGTTTTGGATAGGTGTCGGGGTGGTTTTGGACTTAGAAAAATTGCAGAAATCTATTATCTGCTATTGCCCAGTTTTTGTTCTATCCTATTGCATAGATTGTTTCGCGATCGCATAGTGTAAAATTTCAAGAGCCCAATTTGTTCTATGTGATCGCAATCATTCATCCGCGATCGTATAGCTTGCCCCGTTTCCTTCTATGCGTTCGCAACAACCCTTGTGCGATCGTATTACCTAGCCTTCCCATCCCTATGCGATCGCATGAGCCTCTTCGCGATCACATAGGGCATTTTTCTCGCCCAGTCACACTTACTCTATGCGATCGCATGAGCCTCTTCGCGATCGCATAGAACAATTTCGCCCAGTGATTTTTAAGACCCAAAACAGAATGCAAATGGGATTTTTACACCATTTCACAAACCCTCTCCTCTTCAAAGCTCTTGGGCGATTCTTGGAGCATTTCTTCACCAAATATTCTTGGGTAAGTATTATCTAACTCGTTTTGTACATTTTCTATCATCATCCATTGAAATCCTAGGCCTAAATTGGAGGAAATGGGTAGAGTTAGGGCTTTTCGATTTTCTTCGATTTAGACCTCGTTTTGGGGTTAAATTTGAAAACAAATTATATATTCGGGCTCGTGGGGGAATGGGTGATATGGAATTGGTGCAAACCTCGTGTCTTGACCAAGCGGGCCCGGGGTCAATTTTGGAATTTTTGGAAGAAAGGTTGGAAATCTATATTTAGGCATTGGGTTTGATTTGTTTAGCTATTATTGATATTATAACGTTGTTATTTTATAGATTTGATTGAGTTGGAGCCAAATTCGAGAGGGAAAGCGGTCATTGTGGATTGATTTAGCCGTGAAAGTTGAGGTAAGTGTTTGGTCTATCCTTAGCTTGAGGGAATAGGAGTCGAGTCTTGTTTGCTACTTGCTAATTGTCGAGTACGGTGTGTAGGCATGGTGATGAGTATCTATACATTGGTGTCTAGCATGACCGTGAGTCCTTGAAATGCGATTATCATGTTTTGTTGAAATTTCCATGCTTAATTGAGGATTCCGATATATTGTAAAGAACGTATGAAAGACATTATGATTATTCGATTCTATGGAGCATTGGCTCGAATGATGGAGTAAATTATAAATTAAGGTACGAAAGAAAGAGATGGCTTATTGGTTATTCCCTTGCTGGGATGTTTTGTTGGTTGTTGATTTTTCTCCCTTACCGGGCCATTGAGTTTATTGATATTATTCCCTTGCCGGGATTTAACTGCTTTGTTGTATTCCATTGCCGGGATTTTTTTCCTTTATTTGTTTACTTCTTGCCCGTATTTGTGACTGTTGTTTGGATGAGAAAGTATGATATTCGTGGAGCAAGTTGCACGCCGCAACAATGATAAGTGCTATGGATCGGGTTGCACGCCGCAACAACATTAAATGATATGGATCGGGTTGCACGCCGTAACAATGATAAACGATATGGATCGGGTTACACGCCGCAAACAGTGATAAATAATATCCATACGGGTTGGGTTGTGCGCCGCAACAATGATATCTGAGGGTCGGGTTGCACGCCGCAACAATGCTAAACGATATTCATGGATCGGGTTGCACGCCGCAATAGTGGCTGACGCCAGTGTGTTTTATTTGGAATATTCGTGCTCTTGATTTGCTATAAATTCTTTGGTTGTTTCTATCTTATATTGTGATTTCCTAATTATAACTGTTGCCTCCCCATAACATGATCCCCCTTCTGTTTGTTGATTGTTTACTTCCTGTTTTTTTTTCCGTTGTATGTATATATTTGAACAGTACAGGTTTATCTGGTGGTATGGTCCTATCCTCGTCATTACTTTGCCGGGGTTAGGCCAGGCACTTACCAGCACATGGGGTCAATTGTGCTGATGCTATAGTCTGTGCATGTTATTGCACAGATCCAGGTGTTGGAGCAGCATTTGAGTTGCAGTAGCATTTTGGGAGCGAGCTTTCACTCCAGGGACATTCGTGGTAGCCTTGTTGACATCTGCAGGCCCGGAGTCCCTTTTTGTTTTATTCTGTTTGTTATCATTTGTACCGAAGCAGACAGTTTTATGTTTCCTTCAAACCTTGTATTTAGTATTCTCTAGACGTTCGTGAGTATTGTGACACTAGTATTGGGTAGAGGATTTTGTTAAACTTCCGCATTTCTTTTAATTAATCATATTTGAGACTTTCACTTATTTATTAAATGCTTTATTGTTCCTAATATTGTCAAGGTTTACTAAAAGAGGTAGTTGTTAATTAGCTTGCCTAGTTCCTATTAGTAGGCGCCATCACGATTCCCGAGTGTGGGAAATATGGGCCGTGACAAGTTGGTATCAGAGCACTAGGTTACATAGGTCTCACAACTCACGGACAAACTCGGTAGAGTCTGAGGGATCAGTATGGAGACGTCTATATTTATCCTCCAGAGGCTACAGAGTTAGGAAAGTTTCACATTTGTTCTTTCTTGTCGTGCGGCTCTATTTCTCAAGTACCAATTGAATTTCTGCTATGTTCTTTCGCAGATGGCGAGAACACGTGCTTCCTCTTCTACCGCGCAGCAGCCCGAGCCCCCAGCAACAGCTCCTACGAGGGGCAGAGGCCGAGGCAGGGGCAGAGCTCAGCCCCGAGCAGCAGCCCCAGAGGTGGAGCCTCAGGTTGATTTGGAGGAGGAGGTTCCAGCCCCAACAGTCCCGGTGGGCCTAGCTCAGGTCCCAGAGGGGTTCATTGACATCCCAGTTCTTCAGGATGCTCTAGTCCGATTGGTAGGCTTCGTGGAGAGTGTCATTCGAGCGGGTTTGCTTCTATGAGTTCAGCCAGCGGTGGCAGATCATCCGGGTACAGTGGCTCAGGCCGGGAGTGAGATCACTTTTTAGGAGGCAGCCAATGTGGGCCCTAGAGTTGAGGTGGTCCTGCCACAGGAAGGCGGCCATAGGTCGGATAACCGGCCCCATCATGCAGGCAGATTCAGTGGTACCTCATCTAGAGGTAGGGGTACTAATGGTAAAGGCCATCCTCCCAGGCCTTTTCAGTCAGCTCCCCATGTCACTCATGGTACTTCAGGTGGTCATTCAAGGCGACAGGGTCAGCCTCAGTTCCCTCAGCTGCAGCGTTCGTGTAGATATTATGAGTGTGTTGATTATGGTCACAACAAGAGGGTTTGCCCGAGGTTGATGGGTGCTCAGCTGCAGCAGATGAGGTCTTGCCACGCTTGTGGCGACACGAGGCACATTGTTAGATATTGCCCTCGAGTTTATGGCAACTCTTAGCATCAGAGTTCTCGTGCGATGGTTCAGGCACCAAAGGTCCCACAGCCTGCCCTGCCAGCTAGAGGCGGGGGCAGAGGTCATAGAGGTGGAGCTTAGACCGCCAGAGGTAGAGGCCAGCCAGCAGTCGATTGTCCCAGAGATATGGTTCAGGGAGGTGGGACCCATCCCCGATATTATGCTCTTCCAGCCAGTCCAGAGGTTGAGTCGGCAGATGTCGTCATTACAGGTACTATTCTAATTTGTGATAGAGATGCTTCAATGCTATTTGACCTAGGGTCTACGTATTCGTATGTATTGTCCTATTTTGTACCATACTTGGTCATGCCTAGTGATGCTTTGAGTATTCCTATTTATGTATCTACACCGGTGGGTTATTCTATAGTGGTCGACCGAGTGCATCGTTCCTGTATGGTGGTGTTTGAGGGTCTTGAGACCCGTGTTGATTTATTGCTCTTGGACATGGTGGATTTTGACGTTATGTTAGGGATGGATTGTTTGTCCCCGTATCATTCTATCTTTGATTGTCACGCCAAGATTGTGACCTTGGCTTTACCAGAATTGCCCCGTTTGGAGTGGAGAGGGACCTAGGTCATGCCACCCGCAGTGTTATTTCATATGTTAAGGCTCGACACATGATCGAGAAGGGGGTGTCTAGCTTATCTGGCGTATCTTCGCGATTCCAGTGCAGAGGTCCCTTCTATTGATTTTGTTCCTATCAAGGTTTTCCCTTCAAACCTATCAGGTATGCAGCCCGACAGGGATATTGATTTTTGTATTGATCTAGCTCCGAACACTCAGCCCATTTCTATCCCGCCGTATCGCATGGCCCCGCCAGAGTTGGAAGAGTTAAAGGACCAATTGCAGGATTTGCTAGAGAAGGGTTTTATCAGACCTAGTGTTTCTCCTTGGGGTGCGCTAGTGTCATTTGTGAAGAAAAATGATGGTTCGATGAGGATGTGCATTGATTACCGGCAATTGAACAAAGTTACGATAAAGAACAAGTATCCGCTGCTGAGGATTGATGATTTGTTCGACTAGCTTCAGGGTGCAAAGGTATTTTCAAAGATAGAATTGAGATTTGGCTACCACCAGTTGAGGATTAGGGCATCTGATGTCCCTAAGATAGCATTCCGCACTCGGTATGGGCACTATGAGTTTTTGGTCATGTCATTTGGGTTGACCAATACCCCAACAACATTTATGGAGTTGATGAACCGAGTGTTCAGGCCTTATTTGGACTTGTTCGTGATAGTCTTTATTGATGATATTCTGATATACTCCCGCAGCTAGGAGGATCACGAACAACACCTCGGAGTGGTTCTTCAGACTCTGAAGGATAGTCAGTTATATGCTAAGTTCTCGAAGTGTGAGTTCTGCTTGCGTTCGGTTGCATTTCTAGGTCACGTTGTATCAGCAGAGGGTATTCAGGTGGACTCGAAGAAGATTGAGGCAGTCAAGAACTGGCCTCGACTAGCATCAGCTACAGAGATTCAAAGTTTTTGGGGTTAGCAGGCTACTACCATCGATTTGTGGAGGGATTTTCATCTATTGCAACCCCGATGACTAGATTGACCCAGAAGGGTGCCCAATTCAGATGGTCAGATGAGTGTGAGGCAAGCTTCCAGAAGCTCAAGAAAGCTCTGACTACAGTACTGGTATTGGTTTTGCCTACAAGTTTAGGGCCTTATACAGTCTATTGTGATGCTTCTCGTATTGGGCTTGGTGCAGTATTGATGCAGGATGACAGAGTCATTGCCTATGCTTCGAGGCAGTTGAATATCCACGAGAAGAATTATCCGGTTCATGATCTAGAGTTGGCAGCCATTGTTCATGCTTTGAAGATTTGGAGGCATTATCTATATGGTGTGGCGTGTGAGGTGTACACTGACCACAAGAGTCTTCAGTATCTGTTCAAGCAGAAGGAGTTGATTTGAGGCAGAGAAGGTGGTTGGAATTGTTGAAATACTATCATGTTACTATTTTGTATCACCCGGGGAAAGCCAATGTGGTGGCCGACGCACTGAGTAGGAAGTCCGCCAGCATGGGTAGTCTTGCTTATATTCCGGTGAGCCAGAGACCGCTTGCTTTGGATATTCAGGCCTTGGCCAATAGATTTTTGAGGTTGGATATTTCTGAGCCTAGCAGGGTGTTAGCTTGAACGGTCACTCGTTCTTCATTATTAGAGCGCATTCGTGATCGGCAGTTTGATGATCCCCATTTGTGTGTCCTAAGATACACGGTACAACGGGGATGTGACAAGAAGGTGACCTTAGATGATGATGGTGTCTTGAGATTGTAGGGGTGAGTTTGTGTGCCCAATGTTTATGGGATTCAAGAGTTGATCTTAGTGGAGGCCCATAGTACCCGGTATTCTATTCACCCGGGCACCGCGAAGATGTATAAGGACTTGTGGCAGCACTATTGGTGGCGTAGAATGAAGAAGGATATTGTTGCATATGTGGCTCAGTGTTTGAATTGTCAGTAGGTTAAGTATGAGCATCAGAGGCCCGGTGGTTTGTTTCAGAGGTTAGAGCTTCCCGAGTAGAAGTGGGAGAGGATTACCATGGATTTTGTTACTGGATTTCCGATGACTTGGAAGAAGTTTGATGCGATTTGGGTCATTGTTGATAGGCTGACCAAGTCAGCGCATTTTGTTCCTATTGCAACCACTTATTCATCAGAGAGGTTAGTTGAGATCTACATCAGAGAGATTGTTCACCTTCATGGGGTGCCGATATCTATCATTTCGGACCGAGGTACGCAGTTTACCTCGTGCTTCTAGAGAGCAGTTCAGCGAGAGTTGGGCATCCAGATTGATTTGAGCACAGCATTCCATCCTCAGACGGACGGACAGTCCGAGCGGACTATTCAAATATTGGAGGATATGCTCCGAGCCTGTGTCATTGATTTTGGAGGCTCGTGGGACCAGTTTTTGCCTTTAGCAGAGTTTGCCTACAACAACAGTTACTAGTTCAACATTCAGATGGCTCCATATGAGGCGTTGTATGGTAGGCGATGTCGGTCTTCGATTGGGTGGTTTGAGCCGGGAAAGGCTCGGTTATTGGGTACAGATTTAGCTCAGGAGGCCTTGGATAAGGTCAAGATCATTCAGGATAGGCTACAAACAGCTCAGTCCAGGCAGAAGAGTTATGCAGATCGTAAGGTTCGAGACGTGGCTTTCATGGTTGGTGAGCGGGTATTGCTCCGAGTGTCGCCTATGATGGGCGTGATTAGAGTTGGGAAGAAGGGAAAGCTTAGCCCTAGGTTTATTGGTCCGTTCGAGATTCTCGATCGTGTGGGATAGGTGGCTTATAGACTTGCCTTGCCGCCTAGCTTGTCAGCCGTGCATTCAGTGTTTGATGTGTCCAGGCTTCGGAGGTATCACGGCGATCCAGCCCACGTATAGATTTCAGCACTGTCTAGTTGGATAAGGATCTGTCTTATGAGGAGGAGCCGGTGGCTATTTTAGACCGGCAGGTTCGTCAGTTTAGATCCAAGAGTTTTCCCTCTGTTTGTGTTTAGCGGTGAGGTCAGCCTCCTGAGGCATCGACCTAGGAGTCCGAGTCTGATATGCGGAGCCGTTATCCTCATCTTTTTCCCGACTCAGGTACTTCTTTCTTTTGTCCGTTCGAGGACGAACGGTTATTTTAGAGGTGGAGAATATGATGACCCAAAGGGTCATCACCTGTTTTATCTTTCATTCTGTGCTTCCGAGGCCTTGAAAACCTTATTTTTACTTGCCTCGATTTGCATGCACAGTCCGGGCGCGTACCCGAAAAGCTTAAATATGAATTTTGTATAAAAATTGATGAATTTTGATATTAATATGATTAAAGTTGACTTTGATCAACATTTTGGGTAAATGGACCCGGACCCGGACCCGTGATTGGACGGTCCCGGAGGGTCCGTAAAAAAATATAGGACTCAAGCGTATGCCCGGTATCGAAATCCGAGGTCTCGAGCCCGAGAAATGAAATTTTAAGAGAAATTATTTTTCTAAAATTAATATGGAAATTTGAAATGAAAATTGATTAGAAAGTGTTGGTATCGGGCTCATATTTTAGTTCTGGTGCCCGGTACATGTCTTATATGTGGTTTAAGCGCTTCCTGTGAAATTTGGTCGAAAACGGATCTTGTTTGACGTGTTTCGAACTTAAAATGGAAAATTTGAAGTTTTATGAAATTTGGAAGAAATCATGGATTTTAAGGCTTAATTCATTGTTTTTGATGTTATTTTGGCGATTTGATCACATGGTAAGTTCGTAGGATGTTTTAGAGTCAGTGTGCATGTTTGGTTTGGAGCCCCGAGGGCTTGGGTGAGTTTTGGGGGTGGTTTTGGACTTAGAAAAATTGCAGAAATTTGCTATCTGTTGTTGCCCAGTTTTGGTTCTATGCGATCGCATAGATTGTTCCGGGATCGCATAGTGTAAAATATCAAGAGCCCAGTTTGTTCTATGAGATCGCAATCATTCCTCCGCGATCACATAGCTTGCCCCGTTTCCTTCTGTGCGTTCACAACAACCCTTGTGCGATCGCATTACCCAGCCTTCCCATCCCTATGCGATCGCACGAGCCTCTTCGCGATCACATAGAGCATTTTTCTCGCCCAGTCACACTTACTCTATGCGATCGCATGAGCCTCTTCGCGATCTCATAGAACAATTTCGCCCAGTGATTTTTAAGACCCAAAACAGAATGCAAACGAGATTTATTACACCATTTCACAAACCCTCTCCTCTTCAAAGCTCTTGGGCGATTCTTGGAGCATTTCTTCACCAAATATTCTTGGGTAAGTATTATCTAACTCATTTTCTTCATTTTATATCATCATCCATTGAAATCCTAGGCCTAAAACATGTATTCTAGGTTTGAAATCGTGGGAAATAGGTAGAGTTAGGGCTTTTCGATTTTCTTCGATTTAGACATCGTTTTGGGGTCGAATTTGAAAACAAATTGTATATTTAGGCTCATGGGTGAATGGGTGATATGGAACTGGTTTGAACCTCGTATTTTGACCAAGCAGGCCCGGGGTCGATTTTGGAATTTTTGGAAGAAAGGTTGGAAATCTATATTTAGGCTGGGTTTGATTTGTTTAGCTATTATTGATATTATAAAGTTGTTATTTCATAGATTTGATTGAGTTGGAGCCGAATTCGAGAGGGAAAGCGGTCGTTGTGGATTGATTTAGCCGTGAAAGTTGAGGTAAGTGTTTGGTCTAACCTTAGCTTGAGGGAATAAGAGTTGAGTCTTGTTTTCTACTTGCTAATTGTCGAGTACGGTATATAGGCATGGTGACGAGTATCTATACATTGGTTTCTAGCATGACCGTGAATCCTTAAAATGCGATTATCATGTTTTGTTGAAATTTCCATGCTTAATTGAGGATTTCGATATATTGTAAAGAACGTATGAAAGACATTATGATTATTCGATTCTCTGGAGCATTAGCTCAAATGATGTAGTAAATTATAAAGTAAGGTACGAAAGAAAGAGATGGTTTATTGGTTATTCCCTTGCCGGGACGTTTTGTTGGTTGTTGATTTTTCTCCCTTGCTGGGACATTGAGTTTATTGATATTGTTCCCTTGCCGGGATTTAACTGCTTTATTGTATTCCCTTGCCGGGATTTTCTTCCCTTGTTTGTTTACTTCTTGCCCGTATTTGTGACTGTTGTTTGGATGAGAAAGTATGATATTGGTGGAGCGGGTTGCACGCCACAACAATGATAAATGATATGGATCGAGTTGCACGCCGCAACAATGATAAATGATATGGATTGGGTTGCACGCCACAACAATGATAAATGATATGGATCGGGTTGCATGCCACAATAATAATATATAATATCCATATAGGTCGGGTTGCGCGCCGCAACAATGATATCTGAGGGTCGGGTTGCACGCCGCAACAATGCTAAACGATATTCATGGATCGGGTTGCACGCTGCAATAATGATATTTGAGGACCGGGTTGCATGCCGCAAGAGTGGCTGATGCCAGTGTGTTTTATTTGGAATATTCGTGTTCTTGATTCGCTATAAATTCTTTGGTTGTTTCTATCTTATATTGTGATTTCCTAATTATAACTGTTTCCTCCCCATAACATGATCCCCCTTCTGTTTGTTGACTGTTTACTTCCTGTATTTCTTTCCATTGTATGTATATATTTGAACAGTATAGGTTTATCTGGTGGTCTAGTCCTAGCCTCGTCACTACTTCGCCGGGGTTAGGCCAGGCACTTACCAGCACATGGGATCGGTTGTGCTGATGCTACATTTTGTGCATCTTTTTGCACAGATCCAGGTGTTGGAGCAGCATTTGAGTAGCAGTAGCATTCTGGGAGCGAGCTTTCACTCCAGGGACATTCGAGGTAGCCTTGCTGACGTCCGCAGGCTCGGAGTCCCTTTCTATTTTATGTAGTTTGTTATCATTTGTACCGAAGCAGACAATTTTATGTTTCATTCAAACCTTGTATTTAGTATTCTCTAGACGTTCGTGAGTATTGTGACACCAGTCTTGGGTAGAGGATTTTGTTAAACTTCCGCATTTCTTTCAGTTAATCATATTTGAGACTTCCGCTTATTTATTAAATGCTTTATTATTCCTAATATTGTCAAGGTTCGCTAAAAGAGGTAGTTGTTAATTGGCTTACCTAGCTCTTATTAGTAGGTATCATCATGACTCCCGAGGGTGGGAAATCCGGGTCGTGACAAAGGATTTGAATAAGGCATGCCCCTTTCCTATTGGCAAACATTGATCAAATGATCGATGCTACAACCGGGCACGAGTTGGTGAGTTTTTTATGCTTATTCTGGGTATAATCAGATTAGGATGAACCCGAAAGATCAAGAAGAAACTTTTTCATCACGAATTTCGGCACATATTGTTATAATGTGATGCCTTTTTGGGCTTAAAATTGTCGGAGCCACTTATCAGAGGCTCAATAAAAAGATGTTTGAGAATTAGATAGGTAAAATAAAGGAAGTGTACATTGATGGCATGTTATTTAAATCTTTAAATGTTGGAGATCATCTGATACATCTCCAAGAAATTTTCGACATCTTGCAGTATCATAACAAGAAACTCAACCCGGAGAAGTGTGCCTTCAGGGTTGGCTCTGGTAAATTCTTGGGGTTTCTAGTCGTGTAAAGAGGGATCTAGGTAAACCCTGACAAAATCAAAATCATCGCGTACATCTCGGACCAGTTAATAAGTGTGAAGGTAGTACAGAGACTGACCGCTAGGTTGGCAGCTCTCAGCAGATTCATCTCGGGGTCCTCAAAAAATGCCACCTATTCTTCTCACTCTTGAAAAAGAAGAACGACTCCGTGTGGACTCCGGAATGCTAGCATGCACTGAAAGACCTAAAAAGGTACATATTCAGTCCTCAATCATTGTCAATACCGAGGGAAGATGAACTTCTGCTAATTTATTTGGTGGTAGTGGAAGTAGCGGTAAGTACTGTTTTGGTCTGAGAAGAAGAAGGTACGTAATTTTCTATTTGTTACATTAGTAGAAGATTATCAAGAGCGGAAACTCAATATCCACACCTTGAAAAGCTGACCTTAGCTGTCATAGTTGCCTCCCGAAAGCTTATGCCTTATTTATAGTGTCACCCAATAGCCGTTGTAACAACCTTTTCCTTGAGGAAATCATTCATAAGTCTGAGTTGTCAGTCCGTTTATCTAAAAGGGCAATTGAAGTAAGTGAGTTTGACATTGAGTACAAACCTATGACTGCAATCAAGTCACAAGTTTTGGCCTGCTTCGCGACTGACTTCGGTCCATGGTTAATGCCTTTGGCTGCTAAGGAAGCAGTACCGGTGTCGGGAATGACATGGAGAGTTTGGACCTTGTTTACGGATAAAGGCTCCAACCGGTCTCGGGGTAGTTCTAATCACGCCCTTGGGGGAGACCCTAAGGCATGACATTAGAACTATACCGTTAACTAACAATAAAGCCGAGTATGAGGCTTTAGTTGCAGGACTTGAATTAGCTCGGGGACTAGGTTAGGAGGTAACAGAGATAAAATGTGACTCCCAGCTGGTGGTAAACCAAGTGTATGGGATTTTTGACACGACAGGGAGCCCATGCAACCATACTTGAACAAGGTTTAAACATTACTTGCACGATTTAGAGAAAGGGAGGAAAATATGGAAGCAGACGTATTGGCTAATTTGGGGTCATCCGGTGTTGGTGAGTTTTCTTATGATTATTCTAGGTATAATCAGATTGGGATGAACCCGAAAGATCAAGAAGAAACTTCTTTCATCACGAACTTCGGTACATATTGTTAATGTGATGCCTTTTGGGCTTAAAATTGTCGGATCCACTTTTCAGAGGCTCGTTAATAAGATGTTTGAGAATCAGATAGGTAAAATGATGGAATTGTACATTGATGGCATGTTAATTAAGTCTTTAAATGTAGGAGATCATCTGATACATCTCCAAGAAACTTTCAACATATTGCAGAAATATAGCAAGAAACTCAACTCGGAGAAGTGTTCCTTCAGGGTTGGCTCTGGTGAATTCTTGGGGTTTCTGGTCTTGCAAAGAGGGATCTAGGTAAACCCTGACAAAATCAAATTCATCAAGGACATCGCAGACCAGTTAATAAGTGTGAAGGAAGTACATAGGCTTACCGGTAGGTTGGCAGCTCTCAGTAGATTCATCTCGAGGTCCTCGAAAAATGCCACCTCTTTCTCTTACTCTTGAAAAAGAAGAACGACTCTGTGTGGACTCCAGAATGCCAGCATGCGCTGAAGGACCTAAAAATGTACCTATTCAGTCCTCCATCATTGTCAATATTGAGGGAAGATGAACTTTTGCTAATTTATTTGGTGGTATCGAACGTAGCGGTAAGTGCCGTTTTGGTACGAGAAGAAGAAGGTATGAAATTTTCTATTTATTACGTTAGTTAAATATTATCAAGAGCGGAGACTCGATATCCACACCTTGAAAAGCTAACTTTAGCTGTCGTAGTTGCCTCCCGAAAGCTTAGGCCTTATTTCTAGTGTCACCCAATAGTCGTTGTACCAACCTTTCCCTTGAGGAATATCCTTCATAAGCCTAAGTTGTCAGTCCGTTTATCTAAAGGGGAAATCGAAATAAGCAAGTTCGACATTGAGTACAGACCTAGGACTGCAATTAAGTCACAAGTTTTGGCCTGCTTCGCGGCTGGCTTTGGTCTGGGGTTAATGCCTTTGGCTGCTAAGGAAGTAGTACTGGTATCAGAAACGACATTGGGAGTCTGGACCTTGTTTATGGATAGGGCTCCAACCGATCTTAGGGTATTTCTGGTCATGCCCTCGGGGGAGACCCTAAGGCAGGCCATTAGAACTGTACCGTTAGCTAACAATAAACATGAGTATGAGGCTTGAGTTGTAGGACTTGAATTAGCTCGAGGACTAGGTTAGGAGGTCATCGAGATAAAATGCGACTCCCAGCTGGTGATAAACCAAGTGTATAGGATTTTTCGATACGACGGGGAGCGCATGCAACAGTTCTTGAACAAGGTTGAAACATTACTTGAACGATTCAGAGAATAGTCAATCGTCCACATTCCGAGGGAGGAAAATGTGGAAGCAGATGCGTTGGCTAATTTGGGGTCATCCAAAGAGATGAAAGGGTCTAATTCCAATACGGGCGTCCAATTGCTGCATTCGATTTTGGATGTGGACCATTACTGCGAGATAAATTCAACCAACTTAATTTAGGACTGGAGGAATGAGTTTATTGAATATCTTAGACATGGTAGATTACCCGAAGACCTAAAAGCATCCCGGGCACGATGGACCAAAGCAGCTCGCTACTATCTTATTGATGAACAATTATACAGGAGATCATTCCAAGGACCACTAGCTCGATGTCTAGGTGCCTCAGAGGCGGACTATGTGATGAGAGAAGTCCATGAAGGAGTCTGAGGAAACCACTCCGATAGAGAAGTCCATGAAGGAGTCTGAGGAAACCACTCCGATGCAGATTCGTTAGTTCTCAAGTTAGTCAAGGCTGGTTATTATTGGCCTAGGATGGAACAAGATGCAAAAACATTCGTTCAAAAGTGAGACAAATGTCAATATCATGCACAATGAGTGCATCAACCAGTAGAAATTTTGCATTCGATGGTGTCCCCATGGCCATTCATGAAATGGGGGATGGACATAGTTAGTCCTTTACCACTGGGCCCCGGGAAGGTAAGGTTCCTTTTAGTTTTCACTAATTATTTTACTAAATGGGTTGAAGTAGGTCCTTACCAAAAGATCAGAGAGCGCGAGGTGGTTAACTTCATATAGGACCAGATAATCTGTTGATTTGAAATAGCAAAGGATATTTCTTGTGACAACGGGCCGTAATTTGTAGGTTCAAAAGTCACAAAATTCTTGGAAGGGTTAAAAATCAATCAAATTACCTCTTCACCATGCCACCCGAGTGCTAACAGACATGCAGAGTCACCCAACAAGATAATTATTCAAAATCTTAAAAAGAAGTTAGAAGATGCTAAGGTTAAATGACCAGATGAACTACCAGATGTTTTATGGGCATGTCGGACCACGGAGAAGTCGCACGGATGCAACACCATTTTCACTCGAATACGGCTCAAAAGCTCTGATATTGGGTGAAGTGGGGGAGATGACCTTGAGGTTTTTTCGAGCAAACAAAGAAGCAAGTAATAAGTCATTGCAGGTGAAACTATACTTGCTTGAAAAACATCGGAATTTTGCATATGCGAGGATGGTAGCACAAAAGCAAATAATGAAATGGTACTATAATCGCAGGGCAAACCTATGATATTTCAAAGTTGGAGATCTGGTTTTAAGGAAATTTACTCAAAACCCACGAGAAATCAACATCGAGAAGCTGGGATGAACATGGGAAGTACCTTACCAAGTCTCACCTATAGCTGGTAAAGGCTCATATGAACTGGAAAATCAGGATGAAGTCAAATTGGTCGAGCAACTGGAACGTGACTCATCTCAAAATGTATTATTATTTATTGTTGAAGTCCTTATTGGTACTGAAAATATGTGTTACGCTCTTTTTTCCTTCGCCTGATTTTTGTCCTAATTGGGTTTTCTAGCAAGGTTTTTAATAAGGCAGCGCTGTAAAGCATACTACAAAGGTAAGACCTTCGATATCAAGGCACTAAGAGTTCCTCCCTTTAGATGGGATCGACGATTATGAGCTCGTGTGACAAACAACTTATGGATGGTTAAATAATCTTTGGTTCGACGACAAATCTTGCCTCCCAAACTTCGAACAAATTATTTAACCATTCACAAGTCGTCTCCACCGATGAGGCGACAGTATAAAGTATAAAACGAAGGGAAGAGCCTTCGATGAATGAAAGACTTCTAGTGTTTGAATAGTCATACTTAGGATTCAAACACTGAGGGGGAGAATAATAAATATTACAACACCAAGTGTGCCAGAGATCAACATCTTATCGGGATTGGGGACTGCATGATCATCTCCGAAGAAATAAATTGTACAAGTTAGCCACATATATTGGCAACTTTATTTACTTAAGCAGATGAATGTTTATGTAAGTGTACTTTTGAAGATAGAAGGAATAAATAAAAGCTCTTTTATTCTTATCTTATTTCTTGTCCGATTTATAAGTCAATTTATTTTATCATTTTAGAGTTAATGAAAACTTCAAATGCTTGTGCTGTAACGAACATGAGATGTCCTCTTCAAGAGAACCGTAA
This sequence comes from Nicotiana glauca, assembly GCA_026770625.1. Lineage (NCBI taxonomy): Eukaryota > Viridiplantae > Streptophyta > Magnoliopsida > Solanales > Solanaceae > Nicotiana > Nicotiana glauca. The sequence goes on from MU787258.1 coordinate 56,087, forward strand.
ATATAAGGGCCCTCTCTTATGAAACTCTCATAGTAAAGGATAGATTTTGAAAGTGTTTATGCCCGAAATCAAAAGTTATCGGATGCAAAAGAGTTCCCAAAGCTTTATCAATTAACGTAAAATGAATATTTTTGCACAATATTTAAGCAAAGTTGTTTTATTTGTTAAAGTGTCGAACTTAGTAAAAAGTTTTGGCATAATTACAAAGGATAAAAGGAAAGAATTTATACATTATTCTTACTGGCAAAACCCAAAGGGAGAGAAGGGTCTTCATTCTCCCTGGTGGAAGAAGCTTGCTCCCCTGCTGGTTCGGGGCCTTCATCTTCTTCGGTTTCCCATTTGGTTCCCGAATGCTCGAAACCAGTATTCGAGGAGTTAGTTGCAGGGGTAGATAAAAAAGATTCTCATGAGCAGTTAACTCCAGTTCCCGGCTTTGGAAACACAATCATCAATGTTGGGAATGCCTACTTTGGTTTCCTCAAAATGTTCCTCTTCATATGATACATAGTATATGTCTTCTCGAAGATGAGGGGATTTTCTTGGTCCTGGCGTTTTGCTCAGAGCTTGTCAATTTTGTCCCGGAGCTCTTCTTTTTCAGCCTTCATTGCGCTGAGTTGGGAATCAAGTTCAACATTGGTGGTTGAGTGAAGCCGGTTTTGCTTCATGACCCTTTTGAGCCTCTCTTCCATTTTGGCTCTCCTCTCCTCGGCAGCATTTGTCTCCTCTATTTTGGAGCATACGTTGGCCTTCAAGTTATTAACTTATCCCTCAAAGGCATAGTCGCACTTGGCAGCAGTGATTACAACATCCTGATGTTCGACCCACTTAGCCTTATTCTCTCTGAGATCTTCAGGAAATTGGGAAACTTCTTGGTTATGGGCCATTTTATCTTGCTCAGTTTGCTGTAATGGAGCCTCAATCTCGTTCATTTGTGCAACTTTTGCCTCCACCTCCGGGAGGCACTCAGTGAGCTTATTTCTTTCAGCCAAAAGTCGATCCCGTTAGGAAGCAAGTTCTTTTTTATCTAGGATCAACCTTTGCAGGCCCTCAAAAGCAAGGAGGTTGGCCTAAAATAGGTTAGAATCAAGGTTATTATCTCAAAATATAAACGGAAAAGAAGATAAGAGGGAAATTAGGATAATACATGCTCCGAACAATATATGTAGTTGCTTATTAGACACTCCTCAAAAAGGGAGCCGGTCATTTTCCAATCCTTCACTGAAGACAACGGCTTCGTATAATTGGCAAGCTCTATCGACTTGGAGAGAACATGGCACTCTTTCAAAACCGAAAGAGTGGCACTTTACCTTCCTCGTGGATCTTGAGAAGGTGTCGTGTAAGTATTCCCCAAGTTCCTTTGGTTAGGAGACCATGAAGGAGAGGCATTCCCTGCTTGTTTAACTAATATCAGTGAATGAGATGTAGTTGGTACTGGTGGTGAAGGAGCAGCTGGTGCCGGTGGGTATAGAGCCGTTGTAGATGGATAAGAAGCAGCTGCGGTAGAAGGAATAGTAGTTGTTGCCTGCTCAGAATTTGAGGGCAGATGAAGGTCAGGGGCTGTTCTTGAACTGGAGACAGTGATAGGGATGGGGAAATGAGAATGAACGTTCTCAACCAAACCTATTTCACCCCAGAACGCCTCAACTTCCTCTGCTGGTGGGCTTTGGAGCTCACTTGACTAAGTATCCGATTGAGCTGATGAAGATCTTTTTCTTGTTTAAAGGGAAACATCTTCATCACTGGCTTCCTCTTCATCATCAAGGACCATCGTGGCCGACTTGGTTGGTGTTATCTTTATTCTCTTCTCTTGAGTCCCAACCGAAGAGGAACGTCTCCTTTTCAGTTTCTTATTCTTGGGATGGGGACTCCGAGAGGAGGCACCCTTATCGGAGGATCGAGCAGATCCACAAGCCCTGCTTCGATTGAGGGCATTATGGAATACCAATTCGTCCTCCTCAGGGTCATCAAGAGCGTCGATGTTGGGGAACACAAGAGAACCCCTCGGAATACCTATACAAGCAAAAATACAATTAATAAATTGCTCTTAAACTATTAAGTTTGAAATAAAGAGGAATTTTGTTCACCATGATTCTTAGCTCTCCACCTATATTTGGGAGCCATTTCTTTCCACCGACGGGATTCCGGAGTTGTAATATCCAGAATTTTCTGAAAACCATTGGTCCAGACCATGAAGCTGTGATGGTTCCTAGCAAGTAGCTAAAATGAAGGAAGTCAAAAGATTTAGCAAAGCAGAAATTCTTTTTCTACAAAGAAAGGAAACGAATACCCGAAGACTTACGGAATATAATTCATGATTCAAGGAAAGCTAAGGCTGTGGTCGGGATAATGTCCATAGTAGCAATAACAACGAATCGCTCCATCCATCCACTATCGTTGTCATCTTCTACACTGGTGAGAAGAGCGTGGTGGCCATGTTTGCTGAAGTTTAACACTCCCTCACGCCTGCTGCGGGCATCTCGCCCTGCTCCTCAATAATGGGATCCTCTAATGGATCCACTGGTGGAATAGCTAGGGCCACTCTGGGACATCCTCGTCCCCTACCTCGGGCTGGTGCCCTTCCCTAACCTCTACCTCGGCCTCTAGCAACAGGGGAAGCAGCTCCTCGCGGGTCTGGAACATCTGCGTACGCATTCTCACCATCTTTTAGAGAATAAGAGAAAGACACTTTGTATAACATCGACTGCACCATAGGAGATAAAGAAAGAGTAGTTTCCTAACACCCTGTAGCCTCTCACAGATAAGTACGGACGTCTCCGCACCAATCCGCAAGACTATTAGGCCTACTCATAACTTGTGAGACCTACGTGAACCTAGTGCTCTGATACCATATTGTCACGATCCAATTTCTCCTATAGGTCATGATGGCGCCCAACGATACCGCTAGGAAATCCTACAATGAACTAACTCTGTGATCCTTTCTTTTAAAGATTTGAAATAGTTGATTTTTAGTCTGTGCATAAATAAAAAATAAGAATTTAATAAAAATGAGAGATTAAGATCTTGAAAGCAAGTGAGATAAGTATAATAACCCAAAACCATCAAGTGTCTACTAGCATGAATCTCCAAGATCTGGTGTCACAAGTGTATGAGCTACTAAAAGAATATACAAAAGAATACTACACTATTGTCTGAAGTGAAATAGACAGAGAATACAAGCAAAAGAAAGACTTTGGCTGCTGCAGAATCGGCTCAGAAGGCAGCTCACCGCGAAGTCTCGTAGTAGTCAAGGATGCGCGTCGGACTGGTATCCAGATGCACCTGCCTCAGATCCTGCACATTTAGTGTAGAAGTGTAGCGTTAGTACATAAACAACATGCACCCAGTAAGTATCTAGGCTAATCCCAAAGAAGTAGTTACGAGGGGTCTACTTAGACACTTACTATGGGCCAACAATAGAATATATAATATTCTAATTAAACATGGGATATATAAACATGACAATAGAACTCGAAAGTAAGAAATGAATAAATAATTCTTTCACTGATAGTAAGTACCTAGCTAATTTCCCTCATTTAACCATTTACCTCTCAAGCCAATGGAACACTATCAAATATAATTGGGCTTCCAGTACTATTACTCATGAATTATGTCGAGGACGTACAACCCAATCTAAAATACATGTACATATACCGTGTGCATTGTCGAGAGTCAAACGGCATGACCTTAGATGCATCTATTAACCTGCCGAGGCGAACAACCCGCTCCCATGAGAATAGTTGAAATTTACCCCGCTCGCGGAATATGCTTGCGACACGGTTGAACATAGATTTCTCAAGTTATCATGATATACCTCAACTCTTTCCAAAACAAGAAATTCTACTAGGAACTTTTAAAAACTTGAAATCTTCAATCCCAGCTCTATTCAAGGAAATTAGTAAGCATAATCAAATAAGGGTGTCAACAAAGCATGGTGTAAACATAAAACTACCCGGACATAAGCATAATTAGTAGCTACGTAAGGACTCTTGGGTACATAAGAAATGTATTGAATCGATTCTTTTTAATGAATAGATCCGATCGCATAGCCTCCACAAATAGAAACACATATTAATTACATTCACCTATAGGGTTAATTCCCTCTTACAAGCTTAGAAAAGAGATTTACCTCGTCTCAAAGCCTACTTGTGATGACCTTTTTGGGTCATCACCTATTTTCTTACCCATTTTGTACTTTCAAGGCCTTGAAAACCTCATTTAGGGTTGCCTCGATTTACGTTTGCAGTCCGGGTGCGTAGCCGGAAAGCTTAAATATGAATTCTGTGAGAAAAATGCTAACTTTTGATATTAAAATGAATAAATTTGACTTCGGTCAATATTTTGGGTAAACGAACCCGGACCTGTGATTTGACGGTCCCGGAGGGTCCGTAGGAAAATATGGAACATGAGCGTGTGCTCGGAATCGAATTCCGAGGTCCCAAGCCCGAGAAATGAATTTTTGTGTGAAATTGTTTTCTGGAAATAATTAAGGAAATTGGAAATAGAATTTGATTAGAAGACTATAGTATCGGGCCCATATTCTGGTTTCGACGCCCGATACAAGTCTTATATATGATTTAAGCACTTTCTGTAAAGTTTGGTTGAAAACGGATGTCGTTTGACGTGTCTCAGACTTAAAAATGGAAATTTGATGTTTTATGAATATTTGGAAGGAATCATGGATTTTGAGGATTAACTTGATGTTATGATGTTATTTTGGCGATTTGATCGCACGGATAAGTTCGTAGGATATTTTTGAGGTTGTGTGTATGTTTAGTTCGGCTATGCACTTACCAGCTGTGAGCACGTGATTTTTGCCCTAAGCAAATTATTCCTAAAATCCAAACAAAATAATTTTTCTTTATTTTTACAATTTTTTTGTTGATATTTTTGCATTTTTGTGTTAATTAGCTGCATAATAAGTCATATTAAAAAATATAAAAAATATGCATTTTCATTTAGGATTTTAATTTCATTTTTAGGTATTGATTTGCTTTAGAACAAAATTTAAAGAAATTCATAGAAAATAGTTCCTATGCAAATTGAACTGATAATTGATTTTAAATAATTAATTAGTTTAATTAGGTGTTGTTTTGATTTTTTTTTTTAAATCAGAAAAAATACAAAATAAAAATATTAAATAAAAAGGGAAATAAATGCAAAAAGCAAAAGAAATAACAAGAAAATTAAAGAAGAAAAGACAATTAATTTGGGCCTAAAATAAACCTAGCCCAAATCTACCATACCCAATTAAATTCACTCGTCCCCAGGCCCAAGCCCCATTTCCCTTGTCCGGTCTGCCCCCATGTAAACAAACGACCCCATTTTGGAAAGGTTTAATCTAAGCCGTTGAAGCCTGTTGATCCAACGGTCGTGTGGCCTGACTATAATAAATAAAACGGCGTCGTTTAGATGCCCATCCAATCTGAGCCGTTCAAATTGAATCATCTGACGGTTGTAGTTAATTAATACCCTTTTAATATACCAATACAAAATCTAAACCCTAAAACATTTTATTTTTCTTCATCTTCCTCCTTCTTTAAGCCGCCACCATATCCCCTGTCAACCCGCCGGAACCCTACCGGCGGAAAATACCACCCATGCCAACCGCCCTCAAATTTACACCAGTAAACCGTCGTGAAGTCCTCTTTCCACCCTTTCATTTCATTTCCTTCGAATCTTTTCCTATCGTCTCGAATAACCAAAGTTGTCTCGCCGGAACCCTAATTCCGGCGAACAACACCTCACCCAACCTAGCCCAAAATTACACCATAGATCCTTCTTGATGCCCTCTACATGATTCTTAAAGTCTTGAACATCAAAAACAACTGGAACGGGTCGATTTTGATTCTGAAAGTTCTCCGATGAAGTCAAAGTTCACAAAAAATGCTGTAAAGCTTTTCTCTTATGTTCTTGTGAATCTTGATGTCTAGTAGACCGTCCAGTGACTAAAAAGCTAAGTATTTTCCTTTTTTATTTTCTGTTTCTTTTGCATGTGTTTGTTTATATATTTTTGATTGTTTTCTGTTAGTTGTCTCTTAATTTCTGTTTTAAAAAAATATATATAGTATTTTAGGATTAAAATTTGATACTACTAGGTCTTAAATTTTTGAGTAATATTTGGTTTAAATTCTGATTAATTCTGGTTTAGTAAATAAATTGATATAAAAATTAGTAGAATTGGATTTTTTATGATCGAACAGTGTGATTTTAATTGTTTATGTTGTTAATTTCTTAAATTAGTATGGTCTGATTCATAAAGATTGGTTATAGCTGTTAAATTTTGATTAATAGTTAGTTAATATTAGAATTAGAATTAGATTTGTTAAATTCTGATTAAATTTTTGGCAGTTAAGTTCAGGGGTAAAGGGTTGAGTGGCAATAGGTTTACCTAGTAAAATCAATTAAGTTTTAGGGGTAGTTTAGGTATATAAAAGGGCTAATAGTAATAAGTCAAAGGAAGGGGGTATTTTGGGTATAGGAAAAGGGTAATTGGGAAGATTTTGAAGTAAAATGAGGGTATATAGGGAATTACAATAGATTAGAAGATTCTAGATGGGGGTAATAATATAATTCCTAATGAATAAGGGTAGCTAATTAAAATTACAAGCCAAAAATAAGGGTATAACTTAAATAAAAGAGGGACTAATAAGTAAATTTTGAAGTTTGAAGTTCCCTCCAATTCTAACTCTATAAATAGGCATTGAAATGCCTCATTTCAAAAGTTTTGAAATCTGAAAAATTATCCTCCAAGTAATCTTTCATTCTTAGATCCAATTTTCGAAATTCTTAATTCCAAAAACTCAAAAACATTACAAGTTAGCAAAAATCCAAAAGTTACTGTTTCCTGGATCATTTAGCTTAGATTTGAAAGTTGTTCGCTGATTTCCTCTGAGTTCAGTAATTGAGAATCTGTGAAGTTGCAAGTTGACTAGTTGATTCGTTTTTGCTTGTTTAATTTCTTGTTGTTGGTTTAAATCCTGGGTGTTGTGAAGCTGATATTGGATTTTATCCTGTTCCTGTTTGCTGTTGCTGTATAACTACCGCTGATCCTTTTTCTAATTCCTCTTTGACTTCAAATCCAGGCACACAATTACACTCATATGGCTGTATCTTCGAGCTAGAGCAATAAAGTGAAAGTTAAATTGTTGTGCTAAAATTTACTATCAGCATATGTGTCTTAATTTGATTTAGATCTATGTAGATGCAGAATTTAAATATGATAATTTGTATTCAATAGGATTAGATTGGTTTTGTATTGGACTGTAATTTTCGGACTGTTTTACTACTGTGTTTGGATTATAATGATATTTGATTTGTAAGAATGTATTAGTAATACCTAGAATTTATAGTAATAGTGATTGTATAGTTGAATTGTTGAAGCCTACGGGCAGTCATTAACCTTAACATTACTAGTTGTAGTTAGTTTAATTGTTAACTCGGTATTAAGATTGTGCTGATTTTAGATTTTAAATTTTGATAATCATTAGTCAGTCAATTTTTGGTGATCCTATTGATTCCTGATTAATATGTTAATTTGCACGCAATATTTGTAGGATTCAGGATGATAATTTGAAAACCAACACAATAAATAGTTGTTTATCACAGATTGATTTTAGAATTATAACAACTAGTACATATAGAATTTCAGTAAAAGTTAGTTTAAACCTTATAACTATAATTGAAATATTCTATCACTATCACAAATTCAATTTGAATTCATCATGGGCTTAAAAGCCATTTTATCACTTTGCTCTTGCCGAGATACGACCCTGGACTATTATATTATCATTGTTGAACTGAGTTTCGTATGAATTGGGCCTAGGCGATTGGGTCTCATCAGAGTTCATTTGAAAGCTCATTTGCCATTTGGGTTTAGATAATAAAAATTCCGTTTTGTTTTCTGGTTTAATTTGAGGAGAATTAACTCAATATATATATATATATATATATATATATATATATATATATATATATATATATATATATATATATATATATATATATATAT
>MU787258.1:75661-115951 GCA_026770625.1 Nicotiana glauca
CATTATGTATCTGATTGTACTTGACATGTTTTGAGATTGAAATGATGAAGACATTTTGTTCTTCTATCCAAACACTTTATCCATTGCTATCCCTTTGAGCCTTATTATATTTTCTTTCATATCCCTCTTTCGGAATCAACAACAAAAATCAAGGATTGAACGGGGAAATTAAGTGGAGAAACAAGAAAAGAAAAGAAGAAAAGAGAAAAGAAAAGGAGAAAAGGAAAAAGAAAGAAAAAGAAAAGAAAAGAGGAAAAAGAAAAAGAAAAGAAAAGAAGAAAAAGAAAGAAAAAGAAGAAAAGAAGAAAAGAAAGAAAAAGAAAAGAAAAAGAAGAAAAGAAAGAAAAGAAAGAAAAGAAGAAGGAGTGAAGGAAGGGAACATCGCAACAATGAAGCGATTTTATGACCTGAACTACGTTTGACTTGATCCCGAAAGGGTATGTAGGCAGCCTCACTGAGGTTCAGTCATAACCAAAGAAAAGTCCAAGAATCCCAAGAATGAAACTGGGGTAGAAGTTATGTTTGTTGTGAAAGATATGATTCCGAAAGTTGTAATTTTTGAACCACGTTGGAATATTTTGAGCCTTTATACCCTTCTTTCTAAACCCATCAAAAAGCCATATTACGGTCCAAAGAAAGACCTTCTGATCAATTTTAAGAAATGTCAATACAAGCAGGTAAGGTAACTCATGTTATGGACAACACTCTGGTACCAGAAGAAAGGAAAATTGAAAATGAGAGAGTCTTATTGGTGAAAACCCTCACGGGCACCGTAAGGCGACGTGAGTTGAGAGATGTTAAAATGAGAGAGTCTTATTGGTAAAAACCCTCACGGGCACCGTAAGGCAAAAGTGAGTTTTCAGATGGGCAATTGAAGGAAGTCTGTAGTTGAAAGATGTTTGAAACATGGCAAAGCAAGCGAGGTTTGGGTTTTTGGTGAAGATCGGGTTGTGAAGTATGGAACAGCAAATGTGGCAATTGATAGTTGATTGGTTGGACAGACTAGGCTGGTTAATCCAAAATGCATGGCACGATCAATGGAATCAGCCTTTCCACTCAGATAAGTCCTATCCTCTTTCTCCTTTCGGAGTCTTTCTATCCTCAAAACCTTCGAGGTCATTGCATTTCATTTTTCTTGAAATCTGTCTATAAGACATTTCAGTCAAAGCTAACTACCAGCTTCCTAGTTGTATGGCACAACGAGATCGGGACATATTAAAGGAAAGTAAAATACGAAGGACCAATGCAAATCCATCGGGAGGGTAATCAGATAATTGGAGGGAGAAGCAAAGTTTCACAAGAAGGGAATAGAAACACCAAAACAGTAGCGCAAGGTAAAACATTTGGGTCATCAAGGATCAGAAGGTTTGAAAATTAGCCGGAAAGTCATGCCAAGTCAAAACAAGTCCAAAGAAGCAAGTCGGAGCAAAGTCGGAAGCGGGAGCATAGCCGACAAGAATGCTAGCAGCTAACCACCATTTTTATATTAACAAATCTTTCTTTGATTAAAACAGGGGCAGAAAGAATTTTTCTTTGTAAGCAGGAGCCCACCTGGATAACAAGGGAATACTTTCCAAAGTTAACAAGCAGGAGCCCCCCTGGAGAACAAGTGTAACGACCCGACCGGTCATTTTGAGTACTAGCGCTCCGTTCAGCAGACGGAGGCCATGAACAGCTTCATTTCGGGTATTATAACTTGTTCGCATGGTTGGAATCTAAATTCAGGGAGATCAGAGTTAAATTTAAATGAAAATTTCCATTTCAGAAGCTTTAAGTTGAAAGAATGAACTAGTATTGGATTTTTGAGTAAACGACCTCGGAATCAGGATCTGAAGGGTCCAACAAGTTCGTATAATGATATCGGAATTAGGCGTATGCCCGGTTCAGGTTTTGGATAACCCGGGAGCGTTTTGGTGCCTATTGTGAAAGTTAGCATTTTGGAAGAAATTTCATAAGTTTGACTTGAAGTGCATTTTAGTGTTATCGATGTCCGTTTGGAATTCCGAGACTGGGCGTAGCTCCGTATAGTGATTCTGGATTTGGGAGCGCGATCGGAAGTGAATTCGGAGATCCGTAGGTCATTTAGGAGTCGTTTGGCTAAAGGTAGGAATTTGAAGGTTTTTAAGAAGCTTGACCGGAAGTGGAAATTTTGATATTGGGCTCGAAATACGCATTTTACGGTTCGGATAGCTTCATTAGGTGATTTGGGACTTAGGAGTGTGTCTGGAATATTTTTGTGATAACCGGTGTAGAATTAAGCTTGAATTGGCAAAGTTAGTATTTTGGCGAATTCCAGTTGATAGGTGAGATTTTGATTCGAAGGTCGGAATGGAATTCTGAAAGTTTCTGTAGCTTCGTTATGTCATTTTGGACTTGTGTGCAAAATTTGAAGTCAATCGGACGTGATTTGGTAGGTTTCGGCATCGAAAATAGAAGTTGGAAACTTCAAAGTTCATCAAGCTTGGATTGGAGGTTGATTCATGATTTTAGCGTTTGTGATATGATTTGAGGCCTCGAGCAAGTCCGTAATATGTTTTGGGACTGGTTGGTATGATTGGTTGGGGTCCCGGGGGCCTCAGGTGTATTTTGGGTTGTGATCACGCTCTTATTTGACATTTCAACGCCATATCTTTGGGCTTAAAGGGGTACCATATTAAGTAAATGAGCTCCAAATTCAGTTTTGTTTGAACCATTAGATCCGTATAGAAATTTTGGAGCCATAGGAAAAAGAATCGTCGAATTTGGATATCGTATGAGGGAGTTATGCTTATTTCCGTGTCGGGAGAAGCTGGTGTCTATCAGAACCGCAAAAGCGGAATTTGACCGCGGATGCGGAACCGCAAAAGCGGAAATAGAATCGCAAAAGCGGTCCCGCATATGCGAAAATTGTCCGCAAAAGCGGAAAATGGGCCTGGACAGTGTTTAAAACCGAGAAGTCTAGTATTTTGGGCATATCTTGAGTTCTAGAGCTCCGATTGAGGTGATTTTCGCGGCGTTGTTCTCGTCTCATCAAGGAGGTAAATATACGACATTTATTTTGATGTTTATCCATGATTATTCCTGCTGGTTTCTATTTTCATCCGTGTTTGGATGGTAGAAATTGGGATTTTGAGCCCCAAAGTTGAAAAATGGTAAATCCTTGATTTGAGGGTCGATTCATGGACGAAATTGGATGATTTTCTGGATATACACCATATGAGTTATGGATAATACTTATTTTCAATAATTTTTAGAATCCGGGCATTTTGGTCATTTCACAAAGTAGAGTTGGAAAATTGTATAATTTGAATTGTTAGCAAGTATTTGAGTATATTCTCATTAGTTTGCCGTTATTTGGCTAGTTTTGGTGCATTGTGCGTTGGTTCAAGCCTTCGGAAGGATGTAGAATGCCGATTTCGAGTCTTCGGAGCGAGGTGAGTCTCCTTTCTAATTCTGTGAGAGGAAAATTGCCCCATAGGTGAGTTAAATTGATTATGTGCTCCTAGTTGTGGGGGCTACGTGCGCACGAGGTGACGAGAGTCCGTGCGTAGTTACTATATGCTATTGTCCGAGTAGTTTAGGACCCAAAAGCATGTTATATATGGATTAATTGTGAAATCCTCGATGTCTTAGATTGCTTAAATCACATTAAATTGATAATTGGACTTTCTAAAAGACTTAAGCTTCGTTTTCTCAACTTAATAAAAGAGAATGGACTTTTTCCTGGATATTTGCCCCACGTTGACTTCCTGACTGTTATTCTGTCTGTGTGTGTGTGTGTTTATTTTGGAACGGGCCGAACGCCTCGGCAGATTAATAGATGCATCTATAGTCGCGCCGTCGACCTACGATAAGTGCACATTTATTTCTGTTGGATCGGGCCGTCGCCTCGGTATTATTTGCGCATGCTTGTATTGCTGCCTGGACTTGTTTAAGTTGTTACATGCCTCCCTCTGGCTCGAAATCGCCTTGTTAATAATGAAAATGGATCCTAGAAAACTTCCTATGATAGAATTATGTGTTTACTTGTTTCCTCTATCTGGATAAGAATCATGTTAGAAGATAAATCCACTGTTTGATATGTATATCGAGAACAAATAATCGTTGGACCATTAGAGTGTGTCAAAGTTGTCTATCTCATCTCTACCCCTTCGGGATTAGGCGGGACACTCACTGAGTACACGTTGATTACGTACTCATACTACACTTCTGTGCATTTTTGTTGCACAGGTACATGATATTTTAGCGGCCTACTGGGTGCAGTAGCACGGACGATCCGGGGACTAGGTGTGTTGCAGTATGCAAGGCGGCCCGCAGCTTTTAAAGTCCCTTCCTAGTAACTGTATTTTTTTTTCTGTCCATTGTATTCCGGACGGATATTGTGTTGTATTCTATGTTTTAATCAGTAGTTGCTCATGCACTTGTGATAATGGGTTTCTGGGATGGTTTCAGTGAATCCTTGTACTAGTTGGTATTATTTAAGTTTAAATTCGAGAAATGATCTTATTTTATATGAAACAGGAGGAAAAACCTTAGATTTTCAAAAATATTAAAAGAGGGAACTAATTGGTAATCTAATTGGCTGGCTTGACAGCGATGTCCGGCGCCATCACGACCCGTAGTGGATTTGGGTCGTGATAACATGGTATAAGAGCTCTAGGTTCCCTTCGGTCTCACGAGTCATGAGCAAGTCTGGTAGAGTCTTGTGGATCGGTATGGAGACGTTTGTACTTATCCTTGGGAGGCTGCAGGACTGTTAGGAGTACTTCCCTTCTTGATTTCCTCGTCGTGCGATTCGATTCCTTTGAGGCTTATGCCTTTGATTCCTTTCCACTCAATCTTACACGACGCAAGCATTTATTATAAATCGAGAATTTGACGAGTTGAGATGGCACTACAAATGTGGTGCGGGATGATTTTCATGGTATAGTTAATTGCACTATTATAGTCGCTTTGTGGAAGGGTATACTATTATTCAGCTCAGTAATAGAAATTCTGAGAGCCTTGAGGCTAGGCACAGGTTGCCATGATGCTTACGAGTATTTATTTCGTGATGTTGTGACGGTAGGATGTTTGACCAGATGTAGGGGCAGTGAATGATTTGAAGGGAGGTTTACTCAGTGTGTAATCAATGGGATTCAGTATCCTATTCCCGGCAAGGGAAAGTTAATCGAACCAAGGATGGTCAGATGTGGATTAGTGGAAGTAATGAACCGTGGTAATTGCAAGCGTGGAGGAATTCTCTCCTCTATTGGGATACTGTTGTCCTAATTGGATGTATTAAGTCTATCGGTGTTATGATCTTCTATGATCAGCCCTTGGGGCAAGGTATCGTGAAATGGAATTAGAAATGCGACTATTAGATAACGCAGGATGCGGTGGTTCCAGACTGAGTCAGTACTACAAATGCTGGGATTTGATAAAGACGACATTCGGAAAGGGGTTGGGACTTGTAGCAAATTGTGGATTCAAGTTCTATGAAGATAAAGTTTATTAAGACAACAACCGAGCAACAAGAGATGAAAAAGACACGTGGAAGGTGTCCATCGGAGTTTTAGACATCTAAAGGGTCAGGCTGAGGAAGCACAGGCCGAGCAGTTGATTGAAAAAGTGAGTTTGCCCAAAGTGGGAGAGCAGCGGAGCTGCGTAGGGGCTTGGTAATTAGAGAACTATGCACCTTAGGGGAGTCTGGAACGACTTGAGAATATCGGTGTTTGGGTATTGGTGCTTTCAGATCTAATTTGAAGTGGGGATTTCAGCGACGGGCAATGGAAGTCGGTAGATTAATTCGAAGCGTAGTATTGTTATGCGGAAGGAGATTGTATATGACGGAAATGAGCTGCTTGAAGTGAAGAAAGATGTAGCAAGACTTTGAATCGAAAGGATGTTGTCGCACATTTAATGGATGACCACGAGGGGTGAGTGGACTCGTGCAGCTGGAGAGTGAGCTCGAACTCAGGATGGGTTATTGAGACGTAGTGATGGTACCCCATGCAGCAACGTTGGAAGATGTCGGGGAGTAATCTTGACAGGTGGGGTATTCTGGTGAGCAGGTTAGCAGTCGCATGGATGGCGAGGCTCCTGCGAAGAGTTCTACTGGAGATACAGCAAAGGTAATTGTTGTGTGAATGGTGTTAATGAATTAGAGTACCAAATTGAGTTTCTACGGTAAGATATTAAGAATGCCAGCGATTGTTGGTGCGAAGGTGGATGATGAATCATAATATGAAAAATAGGGATTTGCATGAGAATTCCAAGAATTTGCGATAGATGATTGCACAAGGTTATGTCAATCTGGTGAACTCCAGAGTTTTGAAATAATGGCTTGAAGATAAGTGGGAGAGTCCCACCGCTCACGATTTGGGTTGCATGGTTAGCTACTCGCGAAGTTTCTTGTTAATAGCACACTGAGGGGTCATCTCAGCTACGAAAAAATATCATAAGTAGTAATGTGGGCAGAGGAATTGTTAAAGATATGCTATGGTTGGCCTTATGTGCTCATGTTCGAACTTGGGAAAGAATTCGGGACTTATGCCCTATATGGGAGCAGGTTTTAAAGGGAGTAATTCTGCTAGATGCCTCGTCGAGAGGGTAATCCTGTGTTATGAGATTTAGGTAGCTGATTATATTCGGGATCAAGTCAGAGCGGGTAGCTCTCAGTAACGGTCCTAGTGAATTCAAGAGGTAAAGCGTGGTGCCTAATGATATCGAGTTTGTAGGTACAATTAAGGATCAAGCTTGGAAAGCATGTTTATGAGAAATGGCACAGAACGTTCCGTGATGGTTGGCTTATGATGTAGCAATTGGGAAGTATGAAATGGTTCGTAGGAGTTGAGATAGCATGGTCTCGTGGTTCAAGGTTACTCGGGATGAGTGTAGATGGAATATGTTATGTGTTGAAGAAAGTTAGTATTATTTCAAAGCACTCAGGGATAAATTGGAAGGAAAAGGATTAATTAGCCATAGTTGAATTTGGCATATTGGGATCTGTGATCAGTTCATTCAGCGTGATCAGGTTGTATGTATGATGTGTGACGGTGCGTATTAGGCTTGTCAGCCGCCGCAATTGATGTTATTCAGAAGCCTTCTATTTCTAAGGCTCGTTGTGTAGAAGCAGATTCCGGAAGGGTTATGGTGGCTTGGACCACTACTTGCAGAATTGCATATTCTACAGCTATGGGAAATTTACCTGTGCGTTGCTATGGTTCTCCTGAAGTGAGTTGGTTGCACGTTCTTATATGACGAAGTGTTAAGATATTAATGATTTCGGAGTTATAATGAAAAATCGTGTTCTATCGTATATTGGCACGTTGGGTGCAGTGAGTAATGGGGAAATACGAAGTGAGGATCAAGGTTGCAGTTCGGTGTCGACAAGGATGTCACAGGCTCGGATGAACAACGAAAGGGTTAAATGATTAGAGTAAATTGATATTGGCTTTAGAGTCACCTGAGATCGATGTTTTGTGAAAGAGGCTTTTTATCCTGGTTAAGGATTCTTGATCGCTTTCAGCATTGGTGCGACCGATGGTGGAATGTGCAGACTCGATATTTATTTCAGAAGATTGTGGGAGCGTGTCCCACAGGAAGATTGTGTAAGGGTGGCATGTGGTCACTTGATTGACTAAAGATTTAAGCAAGTATGAGGATTGTGGTAGTAACTATTGTTTGAGCAACTATGCCTGGAGGGCACTTTGTTCATTGGGATATGAATGGAGGAGGTTGCTCCGGTTATAATGGTTGTTCTTATACGTTACGAGGCAAAAGGGGGTTACTATGAACCTTTGAAAGGTTATTCGCCAAGTTGGTATAATCAGACATCGGCTTGAGATCGATGTATTGATTTATATATGTGAGCAGGGCTTTATATCAGGCCAGATGTGTTCGTTTCAGCGAGCGTTCCCTATGGAAGAACGGTCGGGGTGTTATTTTGTCATCAGCTATTCAAGGTAATGATGTATTATGCCATATGAGTTGTGAGATGGCTTGAGAAAATTGTTTACGTGATGAGAATCCGCGTAGAAATGATGTGTTATGAGCAGGATGGATTTGAGATTTCCGTTGTATATCGCACCTCAGTTGTGCTTGAGTTTCGTAGCCTATAGCGTTATGTGTTTCCTCAAGGATGGTACTATGCACTTAATGTGCTTGCGATCGAATTTGATATTTTTATTGTAATGAGCAGATTTAGCTCGAATTGCAATCTCCTTATGTGAGATCTATTTGTGGATCGGGTGGCACGCCGCCATGGGTATGTCATTTGGATCGGGTTGCATGCCGCAATAGTGTGATGTCGAGTCTAGTTTTCCATATGCTATTCCTTTATGTGTTTCGCTTCCTATTTTCTAGGAAAAGTCCGTATTAGTGCGGGGTTTAGATAATCCCTTCCAGAATTCGATTTCATGTTTGTGTTGTGTTCGGATTGGTGGCCTATTGGCGTATGGTAGCATCATATGAGATTTTAATAATTTCTGGGGTGGCTTATTGCCTGAGCAGTTGTATCGGATGGGACGAGATCCCTTGGTCTAGGATTCTGTGCAATCCGGTTATATGAGGTATGTTATGGAGGCAAGACTATTATTGGGTTCAGAACGAGGCGAAGGCCTTGTCAGGAGTGTAGACCTGATGTGTTGTTGACTCGGCAATTGATTATGAATGTTGGCACATCTCTTCCGTCATGGCGGTATGGTAAAGGTTAGAGTAAGACCTGTACATGTCATGGAGTGCAATGGGGGCATCAGATCAGTAGGATTTTGGCTAAGTTGATCAGAGAATATTATTGTGGTCCCGTGGATTTAGTGTTGCAAAGTGAGAATTCAGCAAAGTGATGCCGTTATGTTTGAGTACAGCGGGTCGTGATTGATATGGCGAGTGTATGTTGGAAACAGGCCCGGCATGGGATTCCAAATGTTGGAATCGAGCTCTAAGGCTTATTTGCTTGAATAAAAGGGAACAATTTCAGAATTTATCGGGCTTATGTGCTCAGCTAAGTTTTGGTGGCACGGGAAGGTGCGTGAGATGCTGAACAATGATTTCAGACTACTCCAGTACAATTCTCAGCACGTTCAAGGACGAACGTATGTTTAAGTAGGAGAGAATGTAATGACCCGACCGGTCGTTTTGAGTACTAGCGCTCCGTTCAGCAGTCGGAGGCCATGAACAACTTCATTTCGGGTATTATGACTTGTTCACATGGTCGGAATCTAAATTCAGGGAGATCGAAGTTAAATTTAAATGAAAATTCCCATTTCAGAAGCTTTAAGTTGAAAGAATGAACTAGGATTGGATTTTTGAGTAAACGACCCCGGAATCAGGATCTGAAGGGTCCAATAGGTTCGTATAATGATATCGGACTTGGGCGTATGCCCGGTTCGGGTTTTGGATAACCCGGGAGCATTTTGGCGCCTATTGTGAAAGTTAGCATTTTGGAAGAAATTTCATAAGTTTGGCTTGAAGTGCATTTTAGCGTTATCGATGTCCGTTTGGAATTCCGAGACTGGGCGTAGCTCCGTATAGTGATTCTGGATTTGGGAGCGCAATCGGAAGTAAATTCGGAGATCCGTAGGTCATTTTGGAGTCGTTTGGCTAAAGGTAGGAATTTGAAGGTTTTTAAGAAGCTTGACCGGAAGTGGAAATTTTGATATTGGGCTCGAAATGCGAATTTTATGGTTCGGATAGCTTCGTTAGGTGATTTGGGACTTAGGAGTGTGTCTGGAATATTTTTGTGATGACCGGTGTAGAATTAAGCTTGAATTGACAAAGTTAGTATTTTGGCGAATTCCGGTTGATAGGTGAGATTTTGATCTGAGGGTCAGAATGGAATTCCGAAAGTTTCTATAGCTTCGTTATGTCATTTTGGACTTGTGTGCAAAATTTGAAGTCAATCGGACGTGATTTCATAGGTTTCGGCATCCGAAATAGAAGTTGGAAACTTCAAAGTTCATCAAGCTTGGATTGGAGTTTGATTCATGATTTTAGCGTTTGTGATGTGATTTTAGGCCTCGAACAAGTCCGTAATGTGTTTTGGGACTGGTTGGTATGATTGGTTGGGGTCCCGGGGGCCTCGGGTGTATTTCGGGTTGTGATCACGCTCTTATTTGACATTTCAACGCCGCATCTTTGGGATTAAAGGGGTACCATATTAAGTAAATGAGCTCCAAATTCAGTTTTGTTTGAACCACTAGATCCATATAGAAATTTCGGAGCCATAGGAAAAAGAATCGTCGAATTTGGATATCGTATGAGGGAGTTATGCTCATTTCCGTGTCGGGAGAAGCTGGTGTCTGTCAGAACCGCAAAAGCGGAATTTGACCGCGGATGCGGAACCGCAAAAGCGGAAACAGAACCGCAAAAGCGGTCCCGCATATGCGAAAATTGTCCGCAAAAGCGGAAACTGGGCCTGGAGAGTGTTTAAAACCGAGAAGTTTAGTATTTTGGGCATATCTTGAGTTCTAGAGCTCCGATTGAGGTGATTTTCGCGGCGTTGTTCTCGTCTCATCAAGGAGGTAAATATCTGACGTTTATTTTGATGTTTATCCATGATTATTCCTGCTGGTTTCTATTTTTATCCGTGTTTGGATGGTAGAAATTGGGATTTTGAGCCCCAAAGTTGAAAAACGGTAAATCCTTGATTTGATGGTCGATTCATGGATGAAATTGGATGATTTTCTGGATATACACCATATGAGTTATGCGTAATACTTATTTTCAATAATTTTCAGAATCCGGGCACATAGGCCCGAGGGCATTTTGGTCAGTTCACAAAGTGGAGTTGGGAAATTGTATAATTTGAACTGTTAGCGAGTATTTGAGTATATTCTCATTAGTTTGCCGTTATTTGGCTAGTTTTGGTGTATTGTGCGTTGGTTCAAGCCTTCGGAAGGATGTAGAATGCCGATTTCGAGTCTTCGAAGCGAGGTGAGTCTCCTTTCTAATTCTGTGAGGGGGAAATTACCCCATAGGTGAGTTAAATTGATTATGTGCTCCTAGTTGTGGGGGCTACGTGCGCACGAGGTGACGAGAGTCCGTGCGTAGCTACTATATGCTATTGTTCGGGTAGTTTAGGACCCAAAAGAATGTTATATGTGGATTAATTGTGAAATCCTCGATGGCTTAGATTGCTTAAATCACATTAAATTGATAATTGGTCTTTCTAAAAGACTTAAGCTTCGTTTTCTCAACTTAATAAAAGAGAATGGACTTTTTCCTGGATATTTTCCCCACGTTGACTTCCTTACTGTTATTCTGTCTGTGTATGTGTTTATTTTGGAACGGGCCGAACACCTCGGTAGATTAATAGATGCATTTATAGGCGCGCCGTCGACCCTGGACAAGTGCACATTTATTTCTGTTAGATCGGGCCGTCGCCTCGGTATGATTTGCGCATGCTTGTATTGCTGCATGGACTTGTTTAAGTCGTTATGTGCCTTCCTCTGGCTCGAAATCACCTTGTTAATAATGAAAAGGGATCCTAGAAAACTTCCTATGATAGAATTATGTGTTTACTTGTTTCCTCTATCTAGATAAGAATTATGTTAGAAGATTAATCCACTGTTTGATATGTATATCTTGAACAAATAATCGTTGGACCATTAAAGTGTGTCAAAGTTGGCTATCTCGTCTCTACCCCTTCGGGATTAGGCGGGACACTCACTGAGTACACGTTGATTACGTACTCATACTACACTTCTGTGCATTTTTGTTGCACAGATACATCATATTTTAGCGGCCTACAGGGCGCAGCAGCACGGACGACCCGGGGACTAGGTGTGTTGCAGTATGCAAGGCGGCCCGCAGCTTTTAAAGTCCCTTCCTAGTAACTGTATATTTTTTTCTGTCCATTGTATTTCGGACGGATATTGTGTTGTATTCTATGTTTTAATCAGTAGTTGCTCATGCACTTATGACACCGGGTTTCTGGGATGGTTTCAGTGAATCCTTGAACTAGTTGGTATTATTTAAGTTTAAATTTGAGAAATGATCTTATTTTATGTGAAATAGGAGGAAAAACCTTATATTTTTAAAAATATTAAAAGAGGGAACTAATTGGTAATCTAATTGGCTGGCCTGACAGCGATGTCCGGTGCCATCACGACTCGTAGTGGATTTGGGTCGTGACAACAAGGGAATATCTTTTCAAGAGCAGCAGTCAGACACCCACCTGGAGAACAAGGGAAGTATAATGCAACGCTTATCTTTCAAGTTAACATTCAGTAACACAACGCACCCAGTTATCATACTGGGGCTGAAAATTTTCTTTGGTTGTCTATTTTGTCGTAAGCAGGAGCCCACCTGGAGAACAAGGGAATACATTTTCAAGCATCGCAAGCAGGAGCCCACCTGAAGAACAAGGGAATATCTTTTTCAAAGATAGCAAGCAGGAGCCCACCTGAAGAACAAAGGGAATATTTTTCAAAGGTAGCAAGCAGGAGCCCACCTGAAGAACAAAGGGAACTTGTTTCTATGTTCAGCCCTGTTTTCTAGTTTATGATTGTGCTTTGTTTTTTCTAAATTTCTACTGTTTTTCTCTGTTCGCTGTTTTACAAAACACCGATCTAGCGAGACAAGCAGATCCAATTCTAGCTTGTTCAATTCTGCATTGGTTATTTTGATTGCTTTTTTTTATTACATGAGTATCATCCTTTTGGGACTAGCTTCTGGATGTTGTACAGTTGTTTTGACAAACTCGGTTTATGTATTCTGATAGCTTTAATTGCGGAGATATAGACATCGTATCTAAAGTTTTGTACTGCAGATTTGGTGATGCACTGATGTGAAAACTTGCTTATGACAGAAAATTGTCCTTGGAATAAGAGTGCTAATCTTGTGAGTTTGTATGGTTGATCATATACACTGATTTGTTAATGCAGTGGAGATTGCACTATTGCTAGTAATGTTGAAAGAGTATTCCTTTACTAAAGGAGAATTCAATGGTTGAAAGTTCTTAACAAGAGTGAAGTTCTGAGCAGAAACAGAGAATTTAGCAGAACTTAGATTGAAAAAATCATTCGAAAATGGAAAAAAATATAGGCGAATCCAATATCGCCCTTGTTTCTTGATTGAAAAAGTGAATTTGGATTAGGGGTGGGCATAACTAGGGTACCTCGGCTCTAATCGACTAATCCTCTTCGAACTCAACCGTGTGACTGATTTATTCTCTTCTTCCTCATGTTAGTGCGACTTCTTTTGAGTTCTGAGTGTAGTTCCTTTTCAGTTTTGGTGACAATTTCTTGAGTGTACTACTGTACTTCTTGATTTCTTGAGTTCTTGAGTTCTGAGTGTACTTCTTTGGACTATGGTACTTTCGAATGGTGAATTCAGTATTTTAGTGGCATTTTCAAGTTTGCCACTGTTTTGTGGCATCCAGTGACTTTGCTTCAATAGATTCAAGCAAAGTGTCGAATTTGTTGAATTTGTTGCATCTGTGGCATCCAGTGATATGCTTTTATATATTTGTATTTTGTAGTGCTACGCCTTGTTTGAATCTGTTGTCTTTTCCTAGAGTTATTACTTTTTTATTGTTTATTCTCAAGCATTTATTCATTGGTGTTGCTTGAATCTGTTACAAGAAAACAAAGGTCAGTATCGTAGAGTTTGTAACATTTTGAATTTGAGATCAGTATCGTTGAAACTAATCCTAGCCCATACAACGATAAAATGTCATTATTGTTGTTACAAGAAAACAGAGGTCAGTATGTTAGTACACACTTGAAATGTTAGTAAAACATTGAGGTCAGTATCGTTGAGTTCATTACTGGCTTACTGCTACCACGCATCGACACAGACTTGAAAGAGAAGAAAACTTGTTCAAGGTTTTTCTGTATTTTTACATCCCTACAAC
This sequence comes from Nicotiana glauca, assembly GCA_026770625.1. NCBI lineage: Eukaryota > Viridiplantae > Streptophyta > Magnoliopsida > Solanales > Solanaceae > Nicotiana > Nicotiana glauca. Next base: position 89,478 of record MU787258.1, read on the forward strand.
CGTTTGAAACCGAAAATATAAACCGGAAATAACCGAACCGAATTTTGAAAAAACCGCACCAAACCGTAAATACTTTGGTTTGATTTGGTTATTAAAATTATAAACCGAAAACTGAATCGTATTTCTACAAAACCGAGCCGGATCGACCGATGCCCACCCCTAATTTGGATGTCTCATTGAGAATTCTAGCAGTTTTATACAGAGATGAACTATAGGTAGATGGAATGGATTCAAGACTTGTATTAACAAATACTCTTTGTGTGGAATTCAAGTTATGAGCCAAGAAAACTCTATCACCTATAGTTGTATTTTCTGGTGATCCACATTCTATTAGATAGTTATCAACAAGATCAAATTCCAATGAAGAACAAATCAAAAACAACACAGAGAATACCATAATAAGCAATTTAAGTATTGCAAAATCTACACTTGTTTTCATTTTGACTTACTAATTAGTGGCAGCCAAGATTTTGAGGTGGCTTTCATTTGTAAAAGTTGCAGTGTGATCTCACCATTGAGTTAGAGTTTGATCTAACCAGTTTCATCTTTTGTTCAGTCTTTTAAGTACTTCTATTATTTTATTGGTCTTAATATATAGTACAATAATAATGATATTGAGAAGAAAATATTTTTTTTTCTATCCTCTGATTATTGTTGTTCTTGTTGAATTTATAGGTGAACCAAATGATCAAGGGGGAGATGAAAGCAGTGAAGACCTTATCTAAAAATATTGGTTGTAGAATCTTCAGACAATCTAGGAATATTTTTATTTTTGAACTATTTTGCAAACTTATATATGCCAACTTTTAGATTATTAAACACTGTTATTGTATATTTTGCTCTTATCATGACTGTGTATTTTGAAATATGATTTTGTTGATGAATATATTTTCATTTCATCATTACATATTAATTTTAGTGTATTATATTATCCTGTTGCGATAGCTGATAACAACTGTACTGTTAATAGGTCCAAATAGCTGTTGCAAAAGCTCCATATAACCGTTGCAATAGCTCCTTATAACCGTTGCAATAGCTTCTTATAACCGTTGCAGTAGCTCATTATAACTCGTTGCATCTGCTTTTAATAACCATTTCAATAGATAAAGCAAACCAAATGTTATAATGGCTATAGCAACGGTTCTCAACCACCCTAAAATACATATGGCGACGGTTCCAGACCGTTGCCATAAGTCCCTACTAACGTTGTAGTTGACCATAGCAAAACCGTCGCGGTAGATGTGCCTATGGGAACGGTTTAGAAACCGTTGCTGTAAACCGTTGCAATAGATCTACAGCGACGCTTGATCCAGCAACGGAGCCTAAACCATAGCATTAGATCTATTGCATCGGTTTTCCTTCCTATGGCAACGGAACTCGTTGTGTTACAGTAGACCTATTTTCTAGTAGTGCCACCTGGAAAACAAGGGAATATCTTTTCAAAAGTTAGCAAGCAGGCGCCCACCTGAAAGAACAAGGGAATACATTCCAAGCGCAGCAGTCAGACACCCACCTGGAGAACAAGAGAAGTATAATGCAACTCTTATCCTTCAAATTAACATTCAGTAACACAACGCGCCCAGTTATCAAACTGGGGCAGAAAATTTTTCTCGTTTTGTATGGTTGTTGCAAGCAGGAGCCCACCTGAAGAACAAAGGGAATATTTTTCAAAATCAGCAAACAGGAGCCCACCTGGAAAATAAGGGAATATCTTTTCAAGCGCAGCAAGCAGGAGCCCACCTGAAGAACAAAGGGAATATCTTTTCTAATACAACAAGCAGGCACCCACCTGGAAAACAAGGGAAGTACAATCCAAATTTTAGCTTTTAATTTTAATATCTGATAACACGATATGCCCAGTCACCATACTGGGGCAGAAAAAAAATTTTGGTGTCTATTTTGTCGTAAGCAGGAGCCCACCTGGAGAACAAGGGAATACATTCTCAAGCATCGCAAGCAGGAGCCCGCCTGGAGAACAAGGGAATATCTTTTTAAGCAGTCGCAAGCAGGAGTCCACCTGAAGAATGGACACATATTTCAAAAACATCGCCAAGGCAACAGTCAGAATTCCATTGAAAGAATACAAGATGCAAGTTCAAGGCAACACAAGAGTAAGTTTGAAGACATAAATGGGATTTCTTGTAACTCATAGAGCATAGCTTAGGCTAGTTTCTTTTTATACTTACATGGTGTAATAAGGGGGTCAGCAAGCAGTAACAGCAGCAACAGCAGTGAAATCACAGCTTCCGGTAGTCCCAGCTACCAAACACTCCTGAACTATACTGACCTGATTCCTGTTTAGCCCGGAATATGTAGGCAACCTCTGAAGCAGGGTGCGGTCAAACTTTTCAAAATGCTTTACACGGAATATGCGAATGGGAAAAAATCCCTCATTACCGCTCACTTGTCTTTACACGAAAACTCTTCGTGTTTCCGGGCAAAGAGGGGCAACTGCGAGCACGTGATTTTTGCCCTAAGCAAATTATTCCTAAAATCCAAACAAAATGATTTTTATTTATTTTTACAATTTCTTTGTTGATATTTTTACATTTTTGTGTTAATTAGCTGCATAATAAGTCATATTAAAAAATACAAAAAATATGCATTTGCATTTAGGATTTTAATTTCATTTTTAGGTATTGATTTGCTTTAGAACAAAATTTAAAGAAATTCATAGAAAATAGTTCCTATGCAAATTGAATTGATAATTGATTTTAAATAATTAATTAGTTTAATTAGGTATTATTTTGATTTTTTTTTAAATCAGAAAAAATATAAAATAAAAAGGGAAATAAATGCAAAAAGCAAAAGAAATAACAAGAAAATTAAAGAAGAAAAATTAATTTGGGCCTAAAATAAACCTAGCCCAAATATACCATACCCAATTAAATTCACCCGTCCCCAGGCCCAAGCCCCATTTCCCTTGCCCGGTCTGCCCCCATGTAAACAAACGACCCCGTTTTGGAAAGGTTTAATCTAAGCCGTTGAAGCCTGTTGATCCAACGGTCGTGTGGCCTGACTATAATAAATAAAACGGCGTCATTTAGATGCCCATCCAATCTGAGCCGTTCAAATTGAATCATCCGACGGTTGTAGTTAATTAATACCCTTTTAATATACCAATACAAAATTTAAACCCTAAAACATTTTATTTTTCTTCATCTTCCTCCTTCCTTAAGCCGCCACCATATCCCCTGTCAACCCACCGGAACCCTACCGGCAGGAAACACCACCCACGCCAACCGCCCTCAAATTTATACTAGTAAACCGTCGTGAACTCCTCTTTCCACTCTTCCATTTCATTTCCTTCGAATCTTTCCCCATTGTCTCGAATAACCAAAGTTGCCTCGCCGGAACCCTAATTCCGGAGAACAACACCTCACCCAACCTAGCCCAAAATTACACCATAGATCCTTCTTGATGCCCTCTACATGATTCTTAAAGTCTTGAACATCAAAAACAATTAGAACGGGTCGATTTTGATTCTGAAAGTTCTCCGATGAAGTCAAAGTTCACAAAAATTGCTGTAAAGCTTTTCTCTTATGTTCTTGTGAATCTTGATGTCTAGTAGACCGTCCAGTGACTAAAAAGCTAAGTATTTTCCTTTTTTATTTTCTGTTTCTTTTGCATGTGTTTGTTTATATATTTTTGATTGTTTTCTGTTAGTTGTCTCTTAATTTCTGTTTTAAAAAAATATATATAGTATTTTAGGATTAAAATTTGATACTACTAGGTCTTAAATTTTTGAGTAATATTTGGTTTAAATTCTGATTAATTCTGGTTTAGTAAATAAATTGATATAAAAATTAGTAGAATTGGATTTTTTATGATCGAACAGTGTGATTTTAATTGTTTATGTTGTTAATTTCTGAAATTAGTATGGTCTGATTAATAAAGATTGGTTATAGCTGTTAAATTTTGATTAATAGTTAGTTAATATTAGAATTAAAATTAGATTTGTTAAATTCTGATTAAATTTTTGGAAGTTAAGTTCAGGGGTAAAGGGTTGAATGGCAATAGGTTTATCTAGTCAAATCAAGTAAGTTTTAGGGATAGTTTGGGTATATAAAAAGGGCTAATAGTAATAAGTCAAAGGAAGAGGGGTATTTTGGGTATAGGAAAAGGGTAATTGGGAAGATTTTGAAGTAAAGTGAGGGTATATAGGGAATTACAATAGATTAGAAGATTCTAGACGGGGGTAATAATATAATTCCTAATGAATAAGGGTAGCTAATTGAAATTACAAGCCAAAAATAAGGGTAGAACTTAAATAAAAGAGGGACTAATAAGTAAATTTTGAAGTTTGAAGTTCCCTCCAATTCTAACTCTATAAATAGGCATTGAAATGCCTCATTTCAAAAGTTTTGAAATCTGAAAAATTATCCTCCAAGTAATCTTTCATTCTTAGATCCAATTTTCAAAATTCTTAATTCCAAAAACTGAAAAACATTACAAGTTAGCAAAAAATCCAAAAGTTATTGTTTCCTGGATCATTTAGCTTAGATTTGAAAGTTGTTCACTGATTTCCTCTGAGTTCAGTAATTGAGAATCTGTGAAGTTGCAAGTTGACTAGTTGATTCGTTTTTGCTGGTTTAAGTTCTTGCTGTTGGTTTAAATCATGGGTGTTGTGAAGCTGATATTGGATTTTATCCTGTTCCTGTTTGCTGTTGCTGTATAACTACCGCTGATCCTTTTTCTAATCCCTCTTTGACTTCAAATCCAGGTACACAATTACACTCACATGGTTGTATCTTCGAGCTAGAGCAATAAAGTGAAAGTTAAATTGTTGTGCTAAAATTTACTATCAGCATATGTGTCTTAATTTGATTAGATCTATGTAGATGCAGAATTTAAATATGATAATTTGTATTCAATAGGATTAGATTGGTTTTGTATTGGATTGTAATTTTCGGACTGTTTTACTACTGTGTTTGGATTATAATGGTATTTGATTTGTAAGAATGTATTAGTAATACCTAGAATTTATAGTAATAGTGATTGTATAATTGGATTGTTGAAGCCTACGGGTAGTCATTAGCCTTAACATTACTAGTTGTAGTTAGTTTAATTGTTAACTCGGTATTAAGATTGTGCTGATTTTAGATTTTAAATTTTGATAATCATTAGTCAGTCAATTTTTGGTGATCCTATTAATTCCTGATTAATATGTTAATTTGCACGCAATATTTGTAGGATTCAGGATGATAATTTGAAAACCAGCACAATAAATAGCTCTTTATCACATATTGATTTTAGATTAATAACAACTAGTACATATAGAATTTTAGTAAAATTTAGTTTAAACCTTGTAACTATAATTGAAATATTCTATCACTATCACAAATTCAATTTGAATTCATCATGGGCTTAAAAGCCATTTTATCACTTTGCTCTTGCCGAGATACAACCCTGGACTGTTATATTATTATTGTTGAACTGAGTTTCGTCTGAATTGGGCCTAGGCGATTGGGCCTCATCAGAGTTCATTTGAAAGCTCATTTGCCATTTGGGTTTAGATAATAAAAATTCCGTTTTCTTTTCTGGTTTAATTTGAGGAGAATTAACTCAATATATATATTAAGAATATAGGAAAATTAAATTGATATTCATGGTTAATTAACCTTTAGAGACAAAACAAAAATAGAAAACTTAGTATACTTTAGTTTGTCCTTTATTAAATAAAAAATAAGACGAGCCTCGCCAAATGAAATACAAAAAGCAGGCCCTCAACAATTGCTATATAAAAAAATACTTAGAAATTGGGAGGACTGTTTAGCGAATTTCACGGTCTTCCCCAAAGATAATAAATGCGTAGTCACTTTAGGCGCGTATGTTAATAATATTACCTTCCTAAATATGGGTGCACATTTATATGACCCAAATCCAAATCTCAACGAAGTCGAAATGCGTCAAAATCCACGGGCGCACTGGTGCGGCATGGTTCGAGATACATTTTCACGACGTTGTAATTTTATAAAAAATAAAAAATAAATATAATAAAAGCGAGTTATTAACAAAAGGCATATAAAATAGAACATGTATTGAAATTAGATAAAAATTAAATACAACAGTTGAGCGACCGTGCTAGAACCACGGAATCTGGGAATGCCTAACACCTTCTCCCGAGTTAACAGAATTCCTTATTCGGATTTCTGGTTCGCGGACTGTTAACAGAGTCATATTTTCCTCGGTTCGGGATTCAACCGGTGACTTGAGACACCATTAATCTCCCAAGTGGCGACTCTGAATAAATAATAATAAATCCCGTTCCGATTGTCCTTTAATTGGAAAAACTCCTTTATTATATGCCCTTTCGGGGGTATTAAACGTAAAAAGGAGGTGTGACACCAGCACATGGGGTCGATTGTGTTCATACTACACTCTGTGCTCTTTTGCATAGATCTAGGTTTTGGGAAGTAGCAGCAGTAGTAGGGGAGCCAACCTTCAGTCCAGTGAGATACCGAGGTAGCCTTGCAGGCGCCCGCAGGCCCGACGTCTCCTCTATCCTTTACTTTAGTCTGTTATCTCATTGTACTTAAGACAAACAGTTATATTCTCTTTCAGACATTGTATTTAGTACTCTTAGTAGTTCGTGAGTGTTGTGACACCAGTCTTGAGTAGAGGCTTATGTTAAATTTTTCGCGTTTCTATTCAGTTTTCTGTAATTTAAGACTTTCGCTTACTTAATTAATTCCGTTGCTTTTATATTATCGCCGATAATTGTTAAAAAGGATTATGTTGTTAATGAAAAAGTAATTAAACCTTGGCTTTCCTAGCTCCCATTAGTAGGTGCCATCACGATACCCCGAAGGTGGGAAATCAGGGTCGTGACAAGTTGGTATCAGAGCTCTAGGTTGCACAGGTCTCACAACTCATAGATAAGCTTAGTAGAGTCTGAGTGATCCATACGGAGACGTCTGTATTTATCCCTCAGAGGCTACAGAGTGAGGAAAAGTTTCACATTTGTTCTTTCTTGTCGTGTGGTTTGGTTTCTCAATGCTAATTGAATTTCTACTCTATTCTTCCGCAGATGGCGAGAACACGTGCTTCCCCATCTTCTGATCAGCAGTCCGAGCCCCAGGCAGCTCCCGATAGGGGAAGGGGGTGAGGACGAGGCCGTGCCAGAGGCTGAGGTAGGGGCAGAGCTCAGCCCCGAGCAGCAGCACCAGCGGCAGAGCCTCAGGTTGATTTTGAGGAGGAGGTTTTGGCCCCAGCAATTTCGGCGGGCCCAGCTCAGGTCCCAGAGGGGTTTATTGCTACTCCAGTTCTTCAGGACGCTCTGGCCCGATTGGTGGGTCTTATGGAGAGTGTTACTCGAGCAGGTTTACTTCTTGTAACACCAGCCATCTCTCAGGCTGGAGGAGGGGCCCAGACTCCTGCTACTCGTACTCTGGAGCAGGTAGCTCCTCAGATTCAAACTCCAGTTGTTTAGCTAGTTGGAGCGGCTCAGCCGGGTGTGGTATCCCAGGCCGGAGATGGGGCAGCTATTTCTACCGATGCTTTATGGAGGTTGGATAGGTTCACCAAGCTTTTCACTACTACCTTCAGCGGTGCATCTAACGAGGATCCTCAGGATTATTGGACAGCTGCCACGAGGTTCTTCGGAATATGAGTATTGTTGAGACCAATGGGGTTGATTTTGCTACATTCCGGTTGTCTGGATCCGCCAAGACTTGGTGGAGGGATTATTATTTAGCTAGACCAGCAAGAGCTCCAGCCTTGACCTAGGAGCAGTTCATGCATGTATTTCTGGGAAGTTTCTTCCTATTACACAGCGGGAGGTCTATCGGAGGCAGTTCGAGTGTCTCCATCAGGGATCCATGACAGTCACCCAGTACGAGACCAGGTTTACTGATTTGGCCCACCATGCTATTGTTATAATTCCCACTGAGAGGGAGAGAGTGAGACGGTTTATATATGGACTCATTCAGCCTATTCGTCTCCAGATGGCTAGAGAGGCTGGGAGCGAGATATCTTTTCAGGAGGCGGCCAATGTGGCCTAGAGGATTGAGATGGTATTGTCACAGGGGGTGGTCATAGAGCAGACAAGAGACCCCATCAGTCAGGCCGATTTAGTGGTGCCTCGTCTGGAGGAAGAGATTCATATAATAGTGGCCAGCCTTCTAGTCCTTTCCAGTCAGCCCTCCAGGTTTCTTAGGGTGCCCCAGGTGGTCGTGGTTCTCATGCGCACTAGTCTGATCAACATCCATTCAGTGCACCGCCACTTTAGAGTTTCCATGGTGGTCATTCAGGTCGACAAGGCCAGCAGACTCAGCAGCCGAGGGCATGTTACACTTGTGGAGACACGGGTCATATTGCTAGATTTTGCCCTCGAGCACCGAGCAGTTCTCAGCACCAGGGTTCTCGTGCCATGGTTCAGGCACCAGGTCTTCCACAGCCCACCCAGCCAGCTAGAGGTGGGGGTAGAGGTGCCATAGGTGGAGGTAGAGGTCATAGAGGTGGAGCTCAGACCGCTAGAGGTGGAGGCCAGCCATCAGCAGGCCATCCCAGAAAGGTAGATCAGAGTGGTGGGGCCCAACCCCGATATCATGCTCTTTAGGCTAGGCCCAAGCAGAGGCTTCAGATGCGGGGTCTATGTATAGAGATTTTTACAGGTACGGTTCTGGTTTGTGATAGAGATGTTTCAGCATTATTTGATCCGGGGTCTACGTATTCGTATATGTCATCCTATTTTGCCCTATATTTGATCATGCTAGTGATGCATTGGGTATTCCCGTTTATGTGTCTACGCCGGTGGGTGATTCCATCATGGTCAATCGGGTTCATCATTCTTGTGTTGTGGTGATTGGGGATCTGGAGACTCGTGTAGATTTGTTGTTTTTAGATATGGTTGACTTTGATATTATATTAGGTATGGACCGGTTATCACCCTATAATGCTATCTTGGACTACCATGCCAAGACCGTGACCTTAGCTTTGCCAGGTATGCCTCGTTTAGAGTAGAGAGGTACTCCAGGTTATTCTACCCGCAACATTATTTTGTACGTGAAGGCTCGGCATATGATCGAGAAGGGGTGTTTGGCCTATTTGGCTTATGTTCACGATTCCAGTGCTGAGGTCCCTCCTATTGATTCTGTACCCATTGTTCGGGAGTTTCCTGATTTTTTCCCTTCAGACCTACCGGGTATGCCACCCGAAAGGAACATTGATTTTTGCATTTATTTGGCTCCGGGAACTCAGCCCATTTCTATCCCGCCATATCGTTTGGCCCCGCCGGAGCTGAAAGAGTTAAAGGACCAGTTGCAGGATTTGCTGGAGAAGGGTTTCATTAGACCCAGTGTTTTGCCTTGGTGCAGGCCGGTGTTATTTGTCAAGAAGAAGGATGGATCAATACGGATGTTCATAGATTACCGGCAATTGAACAAGGTAACGATCAAGAATAAATATCCACTGGCGAGGATTGATGATTTGTACAACCAGCTTCAGGATGCTAGGGTATTCTCCAAGATTGACTTGTGATCTAGCTACCATCAGTTGAGGATTAGGGCATTCGATGTCCCTTAGACAGCTTTTCGCACTTGGTACGGGCATTATGAGTTCTTGGTCATGTCATTTGGGTTGACCAATTCCCCAGCAACATTTATGGAGTTGATGAACTGAGTGTTCAGGCCTTATTTGGACTTGTTCGTGATAGTCTTTATTGATGATATATTGATATACTTCCGCAGCTAGGAGAAGAACGAGCAACACCTTAGAGTGGTTCTTCAAACTCTGAGGGATAGTCAACTGTACGCCAAGTTCTCCAAGTGTGAGTTCTGGATGAGTTTAGTTGCATTTCTGGGTCACGTTGTATCAGCAGAGGGTATTCAGATGGAACCGAAGAAGATTGAGGCAGTCAAGAACTGGACCAAACCAGCATCAGCTACAGAGATTTGGAGTTTCTTGGGGTTGGCAGGCTACTATCATCGGTTTGTGGAGGGGTTTTCATCTATTGCAGCCCTAATGACCAGGTTGACCCAGAAGGGTGCCCAATTCAAATGGTCGGATGAGTGTGAGGCGAGCTTTCAGAATCTCAAGACAGCTCTGACTACGGCATCAGTGTTGGTTTTGCCCACAGGTTCAGGGCCTTATACAATTTATTGTGATGCTTCCCGTATTGGGCTTGGTGCAGTGTTGATGCAGGATGGCAAGGTCATTGCCTATGCTTCGAGACAGTTGAAGACTCATGAGAAGAACTATCCAGTGTATGATTTGGAGTTGGAAGTTATTGTTCGTGCATTGAATATTTGGAGGCACTATTTGTACGATGTGGCATGTGAGGTGTTCACTGATCACAAGAGTCTTCAGTACCTGTTCAAGCAAAAGGAGTTGAATTTGAGGCAGAGGAAGTGGTTGGAGTTGTTGAAGGATTATGATGTCACCATTTTATATCATCCGAGAAAGGCCAATATGGTGGCCGATACTTTGAGTAGGAAGTCAGCTAGTATGGACAGTCTTGCTTATATTCCGGTCAGTCAGAGGCCGCTTGCTTTGGATGTTTAGGCTTTGGCCAATCAGTTTGTGAGACTAGATATTTCTGAGCCTAGTCGTATGTTAGCTTGCACGGTCGCTCGTTCTTCATTATTGGAGCGTCCCCGTGATCGGCAGTTTGATGATCCCCATTTATGTGTCCTTAGAGACACGGTGCAGCATGGAGGTGCCCAGCAGGTTACCTTAGATTATGATGGAGTTTTGATATTGCAAGGGCGAGTTTGTGTGCCCAATATGGATGGGCTTCGAGAGTTGATATTGGAGGAGGCCCATAGTTCTCGGCACTCTATTCATTCGGGCACCGCAAAGATGTATCAGGATTTGCGGCAGCATTATTGGTGGCGTAGAATGAAGAAGGATATTGTAGCATATGTGGCTCGTTGTTTTAATTGTCAGCAGGTTAAGTATGAGCATCAGAGACCTGGTGGTTTATTTCAGAGGATTGAGCTTCCCGAGTAGAAGTGGGAGCGGATCACTATGAACTTCGTTACTGGACTTCCGCTGACTCGGAAGAAGTTCGATACGATATGGGTCATTGTTGATAGGCTGACCAAGTCAGCGCATTTCATTCCTGTGGCGGTCTCCTATTCTTCTAAGAAGTTTGCTGGGATCTATATTTGGGAGATTGTTCGCCTTCATGGTGTTCTTGTGTCTATCATTTGGGATCGGGGTACGCAGTTTACCTCGCGCTTCTGGAGAGCAGTTCAGCGAGGGTTGGGCACATGGGTTGAGTTGAGCAGAACATTTCATCCCTAGATGGATGGTCAGTCTGAGCGGACTATTCAGATTTTAGAGGATATGCTACGAGCTTGTGTTATTGACTTTGGAGGTTCGTGGGATCAGTTCTTGCCTTTAGTGGAGTTTAACTACAACAACAGCTACCAGTCGAGCATCCAGATGGCTCCTTATGAGGCTTTATATGGTAGGTGGTGACGGTCTCCGGTTGGATGGTTTGAGCCGGGAGAGGCTCGGTTGTTGGGTACAGATTTGGTTCAGGAGGCCTTGGACAAGGTCAGGATTATTCAGGATAGGCTTCGTTCAACTCAGTTTAGGCAAAAGCGTTATGCAGACCGCAAGGTTTGAGATGTGGCATTTATGGTTGGTAAGCGGGTATTGCTCCGAGTGTTGCCTAGGAAGGGCGTAATGAGGTTTGGGAAGAAGGGGAAGCTTAGCCCTAGGTTCATTAGTCCGTTTGAGATTCTTGATCAAGTGGGAGAGGTGGCTTATAGACTTGCATTGCCGCCTAGCTTATAAACCGTGTATCCAGTTTTCCATGTGTCCATGCTTCGAAGGTATCACGACGATCCAGCCCACGTGTTAGATTTCAGCACTGTCCAGTTGGACAAAGACTTGTCTTATGAGGAGGAGCCGGTAGCTATTCTAGACCGGCAGGTTCGTCAGTTAAGATCCAAGAGTTTCCCTTCTGTTTGTGTTCAGTGGAGAGGTCAGCCTCCTGAGGCATCGACCCGGGAGTCCGAGTCTGATATACGGAGTCGTTATCCTCATCTTTTCCTGACTCAGGTACTTCCTTCTTTTATCCGTTCGAGGACGGATAGTTGTTTTAGAGGTGGAGAATGTGACCTTGAAAACCTCATTTAGGGTTGCCTCGATTTACGTGCATAGTCCAGGCGCGTAGCCGGAAAGCTTAAATATGAATTCTGTGAGAAAAATGCTAAGTTTTGATATTAAAATGAATAAATTTGACTTCGGTCAACATTTTGGGTAAACGGATCTGGACCGGTGATTTGACGGTCCCGGAGGGTCCGTAGGAAAATATAGGACATGGGCGTGTGCCCGGAATCGAATTCCGAGGTCCCAAGCCCGAGAAATGAATTTTTGTGTAAAATTGTTTTCTGGAAATAATTAAGGAAATTGGAAATGAAATTTGATTAGAAGACTATGGTATCGGGACCGTATTCTCATTCCGGTGCCCGGTACAAGTCTTATATATGATTTAAGCACTTTTTGTAAAGTTTGGTTGAAAACGGACGTCGTTTGATGTGCCTCGAACTTAAAAATGGAAATTTAATGTTTTATGAAAATTTTGAAGGAATCATAAATTTTGAGGCTTAATTCGATGTTATGATGTTATTTTGGCGATTTGATCGCACAGATAAGTCTGTAGGGTATTTTTGAGGTTGTGTGTATGTTTAGTTCGGAGCCCCGAGAGCTCGGGTGAATTTTGGATAGGCCGTAAGTGCATTTTTAACCTTTGTAAAAAATCTGGCATTTCAGTTCTGGTATCTTTGCATTTGCGAAGAAGGTCTCGCAAATGAGAGCCTTGCATCGAAAATGCGAGACTAGGGATTCGACTGCCTGATCGCAAATGCGGTCTATTTGTTCGCAAATGCGAATAGGGGCAAGTCGCAAATGCGACATAACTGGTCGCAAATGCGAACCTGAGGTTTTTTAAAGAGTTCGCAAATGCGAACTATTTTCTCGCAATTCCCATAACAGGTCGGGGTTCGCAGTTGCGAACCCTATTTCGCATTTCCCACATTTGCAACCTGCATTTTTCATACTTAGTCGAATTCTGAACCATTTTCACTATTCTTTCAAAACCCAAACACATTTAGCGATTTTCAAACAACAAGACTTCTTCCAAATCATTTGTAAGTTGATTTTTACTCATTTCTTTCAATCATTAACATCATTTAACATGTTTTCAACTTAAAATCAAGGATTTTCATGGGTGAAATTGGGTGTTTTGTGTAGAACCTAGGTTTTTCTAAAATTGGGGATTTGGACCTCAGTTTGAGGTTCGATTTCAAAACAAATTATATATTTGGGTTCGTGGGGGAATGTGTAACCGAGTTTTGGTTCGAACCTCGAGTTTTGACCACGTGGACCCGGGGGCATTTTCGACCTTTTTGGGTAAAACCTTTAAAAACTCATTTGCAAGTATTGGAGTTGATTCATTTAGTATTTATTAATGTAATTAAGTAACTTGTGACTAGATTCGAGCGGATTGGAGGTGGAATCACGGGGTAAAGCTATAGTTGAGACTTGAGTTGAGTTTAAAGCATCGAGGTAAGTGTTCGGTTTAACCCTAGCTTCAGGGATTAAGAGTTGAGTCTCAATTTCTATGTGGTATTTGTCAAGTACGATTTGTAGGCATGGTGACGAGTATCTACACGTTGGTGTCTAGCATGACCGTGTGTCTTTAAATTGTAAATGTTTTGAATTTGCTATATTCTAATGCCTTGGTGATGGTTTTTAATTGCTGGTGAAGATTCTAAATTGTTGAGAAAGGTTTGTGAAAGTATACAAAATAATTGAACCCTTTGGAGCATTGGCTCAAGTGGAAAAGTGAGATATGAAATGAAAGTGAAAGAAGAGAATGGGTTGTTAAATTGTTCCCTTGCCGGGATGTTGAGATTGTTGAGGTTATGCCCTTGCTGGGATTAATTGTTTAATTGTGTTCCCTTGCCGAGATTTCTATTATAAATTTGTTAATTCCCTTGCCCTTGTTTGTGATTGTTGTTTGGGTGAGGAAGAGTGTTAAAGCACGAAGGGTGATACCGTGCATTGTTTGTTTATTGTAAGGAAAGAGTGTAAAGCACGAAGGGTGATGCCGTGTATTTATTGATTATTATGAGGAAAGAGTGTCAAAGCACGAAGGGTGATGTCGTGCCACACGATGTACCATTCTGTGCCGATTCTATTGATTATATGTGAGGAACGAGAGTAAAAGCATGAAGGGTGATGCCGTTTACATGTTGTTGCTTGGTGAATATGAGAGTAAAAGCACGAAGGATGATGTCGTACACTTGTTGATTTCTATTTTTATCACTTATGATTGAGTTGTGTTTTTATTTCCTTCGTTACCGGACGACTATTATTTGAAAATTGTTGTCTCCCCACAGCATGCTCCCCCTCCCATACTGTTTATTTGCCCTTCTATTTCGATTCCGCGGTATATATATATATATATATATATATATATATATATATATATATATATATAAAATTGCACAAATTTATATGGTAGTCCAGTCTAGCCTCGTCACTACTTCACCAGGGTTAGGCTAGGCACTTACCAGCACACGGGGTTGATTGTGCTGATACTACACTCTGTGCTCTTTTGCACAGATCCAGCTTTTGGACAGCAGCATCAGTAGCAGGGGAGCCAACCTTCAGTCCAGTGAGATACCGAGGTAGCCTTGCAGGCGTCCGCAGGCCCGGCGTCTCCTCTATCCTTTACTTTATCCTTTACTTTAGTCTATTATCTCATTGTACTCGAGACAAACAGTTATATTCTCTTTCATACATTGTATTTAGTACTCTTAGTAGTTCGTGAGTGTTGTGACACCATTATTGGGTAGAGGTTTATGTTAAATTTTCCGCGTTTCTATTCAGTTTTCTGTAATTTAAGACTTTCGCTTACATAATTAATTCCGTTGCTTTTATATTATCGCCGATAATTGTTAAAGAGGATTATGTGGTTAATGAAAAAGTAATTAAACCTTGGCTTTCCTAGCTCCCATTAGTAGGTGCCATCACGACATCCGAAGGTGGAAAATCCAGGTCATGACACTACTTTTCGATCCAAGATTGTGCTTAAACCCTCAATTCAGTGCCAAATGACTTGATACTAGTCAAATGTCACATACAATAGTCAATGCATGCTCAAAAGTTCATATCCCAATTATCAAAGTCATTACCCAACCCCAATTGAAGAATTCCTAATATTCACCCCCGGGCACACGTGCTCGGATTCCGAAATTTTTTGAAGAAAGTTGTTACTCTCATGAACTCATATATATAATTTTCACCAAATTCCATAACATTTTCATGGTTAAATTCATTTTTTGTCAAAAATCTAGGTTTTCACCTAAACCTATGATTTTCATTAATTTATATGTTAAATTTACCCATAAACTATATATTTAACTCACAATAGATAGAAATTACTTACACCAAATAGTTGGTGAAAATCCCTCAATAACCATCTCCAAAATTGCCCCTAGAAGTGAAGAAATGAGCAAAAATGCTCAAACCCCGATTTAAAACAACCTCTCTGCCCAGCATCTCCCGCGCCTACGGAGCTGGGGCCGCTCCTGCGCAACCGCTGTTGTGATCATTTTCCCGCGCATGTGGACCTTGCTGCTTCTGTGGTCACCGCCATCGCACCTGCGCATTTGTAGGTGCACAAAATTGTTGGCTCCTACGATTCTAAGCAGCCTTGGCTAGTCCGCTTCTGCAACTCATTTCTCGCACCTGCGGCTGGCCAAGCGCAGGTGCGATCGCACCAGAAGCTGAAAGTTTCAAAATTTTACTTCAAGTCCAAACTTGATCCGAGCCTCGTCCGTTTAACGCTCGGGACACCCGGGGCCCCGCTCAAACATACCAACAATTTTGAAATCATAAAACGGACTCGCTCGAACTCTCAGAATGCACAAAATAACATTAAAACTAATAATCACACCCCAGACCAATAGAATAAAAAATATGAACTTCAAGCTCTTCAACTTGCTCCGAACGCGCCGAAACATACTTAAACTACTTGGAATGACACCAAATTTTGGGTGCAAATCTTAAATGAAATCACGGACCTATTCCAACTCCCGAAATCAGAATCCGAACAAGATATCAAAAATTCCACTCCCGATCAAACTTCTCAAAAACCTTTAACTTTCTATTTTTCGTCAAATGACCTACGGGGCCTCCAAATCCACATCCGGTTGCGTTCCTAAGGCCAGAATCATCCTACGGAGATATTCCCGGGCTCAGAATCCTAAACGGACATCGATAACTCAAAAATCCTCTACGACTCAAACTTAAGAAATTTACTCCAATACCAACTTTCAATATTATGCACCGAAACATTCCCGGGTCATCCAAAACCTGATCCGAACATATGTCCAAGTCTAAAATCATCATACGAACCTATTGGAACCATCAAATCCTGATTCTGAGACCTTTTACTCAAAACGTTGACCAAAATCAAACCTATCCCTTTTTGCCAACCTTAAGGAACCAAGTGTTCTGATTTAAACTCGAATTCTTCCAAATCCCGAACTAACCATCCTCACAAGTCATAAAAAAGTAAAACCATATACGACGAGTCTTATTTAGGGCAACGGAATTCTAGAAAGTAAACGACCAATTGGGTTGTTACATCCTTCACAACAGGGATATTAGAAGGGCGAATGGAGGAGAGGTACCTACGAACTGGCCAAAACCTACTACTTTGGGGATTTGCAGGTGTGTTTTGCTCTTAGAGATCAGATGCGGTGCTAAGATTGAGTGGTATGATGGTGTTAATGGTTAGAGGTTCAGATTCAATGTCAAACTCTTTGGCTTTTTTCTTTAGGCCTCTACCGAAGAGAAGGCCAGTGTTTTCAAAGTTAGCAATGTAAGAAGATATGGTAGTAAAAGATCAGTGAGAATGATGAGTAGCAGAGAAGCTATAGACAAGAAAAACCATGATCATGATTCATGATTACCTCTAAAATCGATAAAAATACTTGATGAATCACGGAGCAACACATGTTCGGAGTATTAATTGCGAGGAGACGTGTGCCCCTTCAAGTGTCAGAGACCATTTAGGAGCTTTTCCGCCAAAAGAAGAATTCTGATCTACTGTCCAGTAACATTGAGTTGCGTCACCAAAAATTAGGAGACTATCTGTATGGGATGAAATTGATTGATAACAAGTGGTTAAATGGCAAGATGACACGTGAAATCGGGGACATGCAAAAGATAAGCGTGTCACTGGTACGGGATGGATCCCAAAGGGAACATAGCCTATCGTAGAGATTCAAAGGTTTGACATCAGATAGTAGTTAATGAGCAGCCGTTATGGAGAATATCTACATTCAAAGCCAGCTGTTATGCACCCATTAATGATTTGTTTATTCTCATTCAAGATGAGCTTGATTTTGGGATCTTGTTCCCATAAGTAGAGTCTATAGATAGCAAGATTAGCAACCATCATAAGGGAGGAAACATTCAGCACAAAAAGCTATAGTCTAATATTTTACGCCCAATCTAAACAGTTTTATTGTTTTATCATTGTTTTTACTTTTGCTCTCGGAAAGATCGAGTTCATAGTCATGCTTGTTATTTCCTTTAATTTCAGTCTTTAATCTTATTCTTGTTCTTATTTCTTTAATATTTTTGGATCAAATCAATTTGCTTGTCTATAAACCACACTATAAATTTAACTGTACCATTTTATGGATAAACAGTAGGTTTTCTGTCCCTATACCATGTAGGTTGTATGTGATGATAGTCTATATTAAGTTGTCTGTTTGGTTCGGAGACTATGCATATATTACTTATGTTGTTATGCATATAGTGGGTATTTTATGTAGAAATTAATTAGTAGGTAGGTATCAATTATGCATGAATTAGTTATGCATGTATTATTATGCAGCTATTATTATGCAGTAATTAATTCTTCTTAAATAATTTGGTTTGTTATTAGAAACTAATACACATTGTAATATTTACAATACATTATTTCTGTGTTTGTTTAGAAAATATTTGTTTACTATTATTCCCTTGACCATTCTTTAGCTTTGCATATCTTTTTGCAAATTATCTATTAGCTAGACATCTTCTCAACTTTTTTTGCAATTTCAAATCTCTGGTGTCCTCTTCAAATTTTTATTTTTAAATTAAAATTTCAAAGATCGAAGAAAATACTATGACATCTCTAAAATTGATTTTAACTTTTTTTTAATATCAAAACCAGTTAAAGAAACCCCTAGTTTAATTTAAGTATACAAAACCAGAAGTAGCATATTTTTTTTTGTCATCATACTTTGTTACATTGAGGTACCATATTCACCAAAATATTCTTTTCCTTGTCCAACTATATACCTCAACGTGCTCTACTCTCTCCGTCTTAGCTCTTTACTTCGTTTTTGGTTTCTGATTTTTTTCTCTTCATTTTCAAAACTGCAAAAACCAAATTAAAAATATTGGATAAATAGTGAAAAGGACAAATGATATAACTGAATAACCAAACACATATTTTCTTGTAGTTGAATATTTGTCATCTTCGTAAGGCTTAGATTATTTTTTAAAATTTTGTTAGAAAAACTAGTTTTTATATACTTACTCAAAGTTGTAAAATACTTAAGTTATATCTCGTATTAGAGATAGAACGTTTGATTCTTAATAGTAAATGTTTGGCTCAAAAGTTATCAATATACTTTGTAAGTTTAAAAACAATCAAAAGATAAATGAGGGTAAATCGTAATCAAATATAATAAAACCTAGAGATAGAAAAGATGAGATTATTGTAGTAGATCTGATTGTATGAACTCGAGAATAAGTGTTCGTTAGATGTAGAGATAGAAAAAGAGTAGGAGAAAATCAGAGAGTTGTATTATTCGAGAATAATAATGATTCCCCTTTACAATGGGAAGGTCTCCTTTATATAGCAGGAGGCCTTCCTCGAAATAATCATAAAAGTACAAAAAGTAGTCACCGAACCCCTAGTGAGGACGCTGAATTTTAACTGGCGTCGCCTTTGTCCCCACGCCCAAGTCGTACCCTTGCTTTAGTTGACGTATGATCAATGGGCGTACCCATCGGCGTAAAGACACTGAGGGCCAAATTTGACCCTATACAGTTAGTCCCTCCGCTCGTTGGAGGCATATTCGGTAGACGTCTTCAATGGGCGGAAATGCAAACCTCATCTTTGGAGAATTTGACCTCACTCTGGGGGCGGTAACGTGAATGAGATGAAATGTATGACATCGCCGAGCTACTAACGCGTGGCTTCCTTTTCGAAATGACGTCATCGCCCGCATGCGTCATTATTATACTTACTCCCGAGGCGGTTCAGAGGATGATGTGATGTTCTGGTTTCCCGCGCCCGTTTTGAATCATGCCTCTTCGGTTTCTGCACATCCTAACCCTCTAAATAGGGGGAAAGTTCAATCCGTTTCATCTTTCGAACCTTTGGAAAATCTTTTCTGGCTTCCTTCTTTGCCTTTCTTTCTAGCAACCGTTATTTTGTGCGAGACTCTTCCACTTCTTTGAAGCCACTCTTCTCGTCATTAGTGCTTTGTTTCTTACATAGGATAACATGAAAAAATGTCGTCAGAACAGTAAAAAGATCAAAGATAATGACCCATCTAGGGTTCTGTCCTCCTCCGGTGGCAAAGAGGAAAAAGCAGGAAAACTCCTTGCTCCCCTTACTGTCGACAACGTCCTCCCAAAGGAGATGCATATTCGAAGGGATTTCCAACTAAAAGCCCAGCCCTTCCCTAGGAGCATAGTGATTTGTTGCAATCCCACCAAGACAATCTTCGAGCGACGCACATATTCCGGACTATGTGGAAATGGCTCCGTCTGGGATGGACTACGCCAATGTGCACCGGCTTGGGTACTGCACATTTTACGAGTACCCATTTTTGATCGGTTATAGTCTCCCGATCTACCCTCTAACGGAGGAGCTTTGCCGCTTTTTCAATGTGTTTCCGGCTCAGCTTACTCCTTACACATTGAAGGTGTGCAGGATTCTGACCACGTACGCGATCAAGGTGAGTGCAGCGTCTCAGTTCATCACCTTTTACAGTTATTCATCCTTGGTTACCTGAGGGGTACCATGATGCAGTTGAAAAGCAGTGGCACGAAGGGCTTTGTTGTGAAAGCTGACGACAAGACCAACCGCCGCTTTTGGCTTAGGTATTTCTACATCAGGACGGAGCACCTGGTGTCTAACCCTGAAGGGTTCCCGGAAGGATGGAACCCAGAACGTAAGTACCTTTATTTACAGAATTCATGATTACATATAACCTTGACCATTCGGCCACTGTGATTTCTTTCTTTTCTCTTTTTTGTAGTGAGGACTTCTCCACCCCAGTTCATTGACAATATTAAATCGTGGGTGGAAAGAATGATACCTTACGCGGAGGAATATCGTACCTGGGCCGCATTTCGTGAACGATACGGCCCATCAGGTAATTCTTTGGCTTAGGTTTGGAAGTTCCCTCAGGTTTTGTTACCTGACTTACTCGTGTTGGTAGGTCGAAGCGCCCCTAAGAAGAAGAAAAATGTCGTTACCTCGCCTAGGGCGGGGACTGACTCTAAGGGTGGAGACATACCCTGAGGCTCGTTCAGTGATGGCGCTCCCGAGGTTCCTCAGTAGGAGGTTGCGCTTGTGGAGGCGTCCGCAAGTGAAGAGACTCCTTCAACACTATCCCCGTGGCCTGTGGAGGAGACTTCTGAATGTGAGGAGTCGCCAGAGAGAAAAAGATGGCGGTTGATAATGGGAAAGGGGATAGCCGCTGAAGACAAGAGGGCGAGTGAGCCCCATTAGGGGTCGAGGCAAGTTTTTATGGTCGATGTCATCTATTCTGGGAGGTCGGCTCCCCAAAAGAGGGTTGTCCCTGATGCCAGCCCAGCCCGTATTTTGGAGAGTGGTTCGTCGGCTGCTGTTGGAGAAGTGGACGACGGTGCCGAGAGGGTGGACCCTGAAGCCGCACATGTGGATGCAGATGGCTTAACGAGGGGTCCGGCCCGTGTGGGGATGATGGCAGGTAGATCCAACCGCCGAATTCTGATCCCAGGAGGGTATAACCTGTTGCAACACAACAAGCAGCCCGCAACGGATATGACCCTGTGCGGCTACTGAGTGTGAAATGCTGAAAGGTGTTAGTGACGGGGATCTATCCCGGAGGGTCGCTGGCGCGGCCTTGCAGGTAGTTTTCAGTTTTCTTTGTGTGCCGTAAGGCTAACTTTGATGCATGCTGACTTGCTTTTCCCCTTTTCTTCTCCTTTTTAGACTCTCATTTTGGAGGTAGAGAGGAGGCGACAAGCGCAAAGGAAGGCAGAAACTTTTAATAAGATGGCAAAAAAGTATCAGCGGTGCCGTACCAAGCATCGGGAGCTGGCGGACCTACTTAAGCGGGACCCAATGAGTAGTCAGAGGCCAAACTGAAACGGAGGGTGGTAGAGCTGGAGCAGGTTGATGAGCAGTTGATGGCCGCTTTGTCTCGGAACATTGAGCTGGAGACTCTTCTCCAGTCGAAGGAAGAGGAATTGGAGGTTGGCCGTGGGGTAGCGGTGGAAGCTGCTGATTTGCGAGCCAAGGTCGTTGCCTTGACCGTCGAGCTCGACACCAAGGCGGCTGAGATTGAAGCCTTAAGCGGACTGTTGCGCCAAGGTCTGATTAGGATGTGCATCGTGAGGCGCATGAGATATGGGTGTATGCCGAGGACAAACTAGTCGTGCTCGAGGAGTTCTTAGCTGCGGGTCGAGCTACTGAGGCGGAGGTTCAGGAGCAACGGCGTGTAGCTCGCATCGCCCGCGAAGCCTGTGGGTATAGTTTTGACTCACCACACCGGGCGGGCTATAATTCTGAAGACGTTAAACGTCTAGGATCTGGGTCCTGGATCTCTGCAACTTATCAACTCGGGGGTGGCAATAGACGAGATGGCGGTCAGGCGGGGGACGGTGAGCTGAATGGCAAAGCCCCTTAGGACTTGTATACATTTTTGTTTTGTTATATTTTGAAATGTAAATGGGTCCTTTTGTACATGCATTTTTGGATGATAATGAAAGTTTTACTTTTGTTGTTATTCTTTTCCTTTTGTATCTTTTATTTTTGGTATCTCTTCTCTGTAGAGCGGATGCTCGCTTGCTTGTAGGATTCTCAGCATGCTTCTCGAACGTTGTTTGTGTTATCCACCGATAGAAGGTGGCTTCGATGCTAAATAGTGGTGGCTTTAGCTAATAATGGCATTGCTTCAATTGTTATTACGTGCCTTTTGCCGTAGTCGAACAGGGTTGGCGATTGTTGGCGACGACGGCCTTAGCCATAATATTGTCGATGGCCTTAACCATGTATGTAACTTCGACTGTCGTCGAATTACTCGTTTGTCGTAGTCGTGTTGGGTCGACTTATTGACGACAATGGACTTAGCCACAATACTGTCGATGGACTTAGCCATGTACATAACTTCGACTATCATCGATTTACTCGTCTGTCGTAGTCGAGCTGGGTCGACTTATTGACGACGATGGCCTTAGCCACATTATTGTTGATGGCCTTAGCCTTGTATATAACTTCGACTATCGTCGAATTACTCATTTGTCATCGTCGAGCTGGGTCGACTTATTGACGACGATGGCCTTAGCCACAATATTGTCGATGGCCTTAGCCATGTATGTAACTTCGACTGTCGTCAAATTACTTGTTTGCTGTAGTCGAGCTGGGTTGACTTATTGACGACGATGGCCTTAGCCATGTATGTAACTTTGACTGTCGTCGAATTACTCATTTGTCGTAGTCGAACTGGGTCTACTTATTGATGACGATGGCCTTAGCCATTTACATATTGGAAATGGCCTTAGTCGTTCATACATTGGAGGCCTTATCCGTTCATACATTGAAGATGGCCTTAGCCATTGGAGATGGCCTTAGCCGTTTATACATTGGAGATGGCCTTAGTCGTTCATACATTGGATATGGCCTTAGTCGTTTACATGTTGGAGATGGGCTTAGTCATTGATACATTGGAGATGGCCTTAGCCATTCATATATTGGAGATAGCCTTAGCCGTTTACACATTGGAGATGGCCTTAGCCGTTCATACATTGGAGATGGCCTTAGCCGTGTACACGTTAGAGATGGCCTTAGCCATTCATACATTGGAGATGGCCTTAGCCGTTCATACATTGGAGATGGCCTTAGCAGATTACACGTTAGAGATCATGCTAGTCCAGTCCCTTTGTCATGTCAGTCAGGAGAGCGCATGGAGTGGCTGGTATGATAAACTTGTTCCACAAATATCTCCAGGTGTCCCCTCTGCCGCCTCGTTAAAAACCTCCCCGAGAAAACCCAATTTTGACAAAACTCGGGTAAGGGAAAAAGAGTGCAACTCGGGAAACGCCTTTTAGAAATGGAAATACTTGAGGTGGGCGACGTTCCAATTGTTTTGGAGAGTTTTTCCTTCCGTTGTTTCTAATTAGAATGGTCTGTTACCTGCTGCTGCTATGATTTTGTAGGGTCCGTCCCAGTTGGTGCCCAGTTTTCCTTCGCTTGGGTCTTTTGATGCCAATGTTTTGGCTTTGAGGACGTAGTCTCCCACTTTGAGTGGTCTTACTTTGGCTATTTTGTTGTAGTATCTTTCGACTTGTTGTTTCTGAGCCACCATTCTTATGTGGGCCATTTCTTTTCTTTCCTCAGCCTCGTCGAGGTCTTGAAACCTATTTATGTCGTTCTCTGTTCCGCTGGTATGTGAATACCTCAAGCTTGGTTCGCGGACTTCGACTGGTATGATTGCGTCGGTTCCGTGACTAGTGAGTATGGTGTCTCTCCTATGCAGGATTTTGGTGTGGTCCGGTGTGCCCACAATACTTCTGGTAGTAGCTCGGGTCATAGCCCTTTGGCTTCCTCGAGTTTCTTTTTCAGTATGTTCAGTATTGTTTAGTTAGAAGACTCTGCTTGGCCGTTGGCAGCGGGGTGATATGGCGTGGAGAGTATTCGCTTAATGCGCCATTTGTTGAAGAATTTCGTCGTCTTCTGGCCGACGAACTGTCGTCCGTTGTCGTAGCTGATTTCCTTGAGGATGCCGAAACGGCAGATGATATTCTTCCATATGAAGGAAATGACTTCCTGTTCGCGTATTTGGACATACGCACTAGCTTCCACCCCACTTGGAGAAG
Source organism: Nicotiana glauca (assembly GCA_026770625.1). Lineage (NCBI taxonomy): Eukaryota > Viridiplantae > Streptophyta > Magnoliopsida > Solanales > Solanaceae > Nicotiana > Nicotiana glauca. Next base: position 113,601 of record MU787258.1, read on the forward strand.
TAGTCAGTTAAAACTAATAGAAATCGTACCTTTCCTCGTCCCGCTAGTAAGGGACCAACTATGTCCATTCCCCATTTGATGAAAGGTCATGGGTAAGTGACTTAGTGGAGGGGCTCTCCTGGTTGGTGTATCATGGGGGCATACTTTTGACATTGTTCGCATTGGCGAACATATTCTGCTTCCTCTTTCTTCATGGTGGGCCACTAATAACCGGCTAGTATTATGCAGTGCATGAGGGCGCGGTTGCCTGTATGGGCGCCACAGTGACCCTTGTGTACCTCTTCGAGTACTGGTCTCGTTTGGTGCGGCCCTAGGCACTTGGCTAGGGTTCTGCCAAACGTCCTTTTGTAGAGCTCGTGGTTTATCAGGCAATACCTGGCGGCCTGTACGCGGAGCTTCTTTGCTTATTTTTTGTCGAGTGGGAGTGTACCATCCTGCAGATAGGGTACAAATTGGTTGCGCCAGTCCCAAGTCAAATTTAAATAGAGTACCTCAGTGTGATCAATGGCTGAATGGAGGAGGGTGACCACGCTTTCTTTGTTGAAGTTTTTAGTGGCTGCGGCCAATTTTGCCAAGCCGTCTGCTTCAACGTTCCGTGCCCTCGGGATTTGTTCGAAACGGCACTCGTCAAACTCAGTCATTAATCTGTGGATCTCTGACTGATATTTTTGCAATCTCTGCTCCTTGATTTGGTAAGTCTTAGTGACCTGGTTCACTACGAGTTGGGAGTCGCAGTGGAGAACGAGTCGTCAAGCCCCATATTTGATGGCTATTTTTATACCTGCAATAACAGCCTCATACGCGGCCTCGTTGTTAGTCATTTTGGGGCACCGCACGGACTGGTCAATTATTTAGCCCGTGGGGACCTCAAGAACGAGTACCAGTCCTGATACCGAGGCATTAGCGGTGCCGTTAGTGTAAAGAGTCCATAGGTCAGTGTTGGAGGAGGTACGACGTGCCTCCAGTTCCGCTTCTGGCAGTATTTCTGCGCTGAAATCGCCTATAAAGTCGACAAGTACTTGCAACTTGATGGCAGTTCTTGAGTGATATGAGATATCGTGCTCGCTGAGCTCTATAGTCCATCTGTCAAGTCTGCCTGATAACTCAGGCTTATGTAGGACACTTCTCAAGGGGAAGGTCGTTCTTACTTTTATGGGGTGTCAATGAAAATAGGGTCAGAGCTTTCGTGAAGCTACGACCAATGCCAGGGCTAACTTTTCAAGGTGTGGATACCGTGTTTTGACGTCGAGTAAGGTTTTGCTAATATAGTAAATAGGAGATTGCGTACCTTCGTTTTCGCGAACCAAGACTGCGCTGACGACGACCTCGGAGACGGCCAAATATACCAGCAGGGGCTCGCCTGGAATCACTTTGGCCAATAGTGGTGGCGAAGATAGGTATGCTTTCAATTTTCTCAAGGCTTTGACGCATTCCTTATTTTCTTTGAACATTCTGGTGACTAGTCTTTGGTATGTAGCCCCCGCATTTTTTAGCCCGAAGGGCATTACCTTGTAGCAATATGTCCCTTGGTGGGTGCTGAAGGTTGTTTTCTCCTCGTCCTCCTCGGCCATCATGATTTAATTATAGCCGGAGTAGGCATCTAAGAAGATCAATAGTTCATGTCCCGCGGTGGCGTCGATCAATTAGTCGATGTGGGGTAGTGGGAATGAATCCTTCGGGCATGCCTTGTTCAGATCAGTGAAATCCACACACATTCTCCATTTCCCGTTTTTATTTTTGACCATGACGACATTGGCGACCCACTGGGGATACTTCGATTCTTTGATGGAACCGTTGGCTAGCAATTTGTCTACCTCCCCGCTGACCACTTCATTGATAGCGGCATTGAATTTCCTTCTCATCTGTCGTATGGGCGGGTTTAATGGATCGACGTTCAGCTTATGGGTGGCGATGTCTCGCAGGATTCTCGGCATATCTGAATAGGAAAAAGCAAATAAATCTGCATGATTAGTTAGGAATTCACGATACTTACTCGGGTTGGTGAGGCCGTGCCCGATGTAGGCTTTCTTTGTGAGGTCGACGTCGTCCAATTGGACTGGATCGAGATCTTCGTTCGTTGCTTTACAGGCTTCCACGACGTCGAGGTCTCTGATGGCGTCCGTTGTCGGGTTGACTTTAGTCCCCGACACAGCTGATTGCTATGCTTCTGCATTCGCCCCTTTTAGATGTTTGGTGTGCGTGCAATCTTGAGCTATTTTGTAGCTGTAAGCACGTGATTTTTGCCCTACATGAAAATAACTCCTAAAAATAGACAAAAAATAATTTTAATTGATTTTTAGGTATTTTTCTTTATTTAGTTGCATCGCATGCATTTTTAACATTTTTAAAAA